>JACWFZ010000031.1:0-117322 GCA_019775285.1 Cystobasidium slooffiae | reverse complement strand
CCCGCTACTTGATTACAGTCAGCAAGGAGCGCGTAGTACTAGTGTAGCAGGGCTACGAGAAGTATCTATTTGCATCACCTCCAGGTAGTGCGACTGTAAGGATCTCTTACTGACACTTGGCTTCCCTCGGACATAGTGGCTTGAAGACTTCCAGAGTTTCGTGCACGGAAATGACAAGGAACGCGAGAACTGGCAGGTTGTCGTCGGCAATGGCAGCCAAGATCTCTTGACGAAGGTGAAAGGGCGTTTTTAAGAATGATGGAGAGACCCGGAGCTGACGCAGGCCTACTCAACAGGCCTTCCAGATTCTCGTCAATGAAGGCGATTCGATTTTGGTCGAAACGCCAGCTTTCCCATGCGCAGAGGGTTACTTCAACCTACTACCAACTCAAGACGATGTCGACATCCTGTAAGCAGTACCAGAGACACTCCATACGGACACTTGCTGATATGCCGACATGTCAACAGTAATGCAAAGGGCTTGCCAACGCCTGAAGCCAGCGAATTGATTTGTGAGCCCGCATGATCGACACAGAGATAATGGAGATAGTCCATGCTAAGGTGTCGTTGTATTGCAGCTGTTCGCACTGATGGAGGTGGATTGAGTGCAGACCACTTGCGCTCTATCTTGGAGTCATGGCCTCAAACGCATCCTGATAAGAAGAAACCAGTCGTTCTATATACGGTGCCAATTGCTGGCAATCCAACTGGCAGCACTATAGACGAGGACCGCAAAGCAGAAGTGTGAGTTTGATGAAATGACTATAGTATACACATAATCCTGCTCCGTCGTTGACCTCGATCTATCTCATCGTGTCATCTCTCTTGTTACAGTCTTCGTTTAGCGAAGGAGCACGACTTCATTATCCTGGAAGATGATGCCTATGCCTATCTGTACTATGTGCGTCCTTAACAAATAATACATCATTCGGAAGCACAAGCGCTAACATGTGTACCTATAGGGCGATGCTCCCAAGCCGCGCAGCTACTTTGCCATGGAGGCGGAGATCAACGGAGAAGTTGGCCGCGTGATGAGGTGAGTTGCCCTCAAAACCCCTTCGCTGGGCTTGCCTGATTTGATCCACACTTGTGCAAACTGGTCAGGTTCGACTCTTTCAGCAAGATCCTCAGTAGCGGCATGCGTCTTGGATTCATCACTGCTCCCAAGCGTGTATGTGAGCTGATCGTCCTGAATACAGCCAATGTCAAGTAAGCAACGCACCACGTGGCACGCAACGGAGCTGATCTATACATCCAGTCTCCAGTGTTCGTCCACCACTCAGATGCTAGCGCTCAAGCTTCTATCCTCGTGGGGACATGCAGGTCTTGTTGCGCACTGCGACCGTGTAGCTTCGTTCTACAAGACCAAGCGGGACATGTTCGAGAAAGCGGCCCAGAGACACTTGAAAGGTGTGGCAACATGGACTACGCCAGTCGCAGGAGTGAGCTGTCGTCGCTTTCGGCAGTACTCTTGTTCAACTAGCTAACTCGCTTGACTCGCAGATGTTCCTGTACATCGAGCTTGCACCTCTGCCTGACGGAACCAAGCTCGACTCTTACACGCTCATTACCGAAAGAGCCCTGAAAGGCGGTGTTCTCTGCGT
The DNA here is from genome assembly GCA_019775285.1 of Cystobasidium slooffiae. Classification (NCBI taxonomy): domain Eukaryota; kingdom Fungi; phylum Basidiomycota; class Cystobasidiomycetes; order Cystobasidiales; family Cystobasidiaceae; genus Cystobasidium; species Cystobasidium slooffiae. The sequence goes on along the minus strand of JACWFZ010000031.1, from coordinate 115,718 downwards.
TCCAGGAGCAGCTTTCATGCCGCGAGGCATGAAATCTAGCTTTGTACGAGCCAGCTTTTCCTTAGCAGATGAGGCCATCGCAGACGAAGCTTTCAGACGGCTTCGCGCTGTCGTCGAGGAAGCGAGGTCCGACTCGCGGTCTTCATGATGAATATGCATGTAAAGCATAGACCTGCCTGTTCAACCATGTTACCGCCATGTCGTCTTCGTCAATTACCGATTGTCGTTTGACGAATACACGCTGGAGCTCGACTACTAAACTCGTGTTCAAAGATTGTCCTCGCTTGATTGTCCATGTACTCATCAAGGGTCGAGTTCGGTTATATTGCGTTTCGAGAATGCCGGTACTTTGCAAGGTGAAGCAGGTAGGTCTATAGCATCGCAACGAGGAGAGGATATAAGGCTCATTTACTTTTCTCTTTCCAGCTCACAGCAAGTATTCGCTATGCAATGAACACCGCAGTCTGTGCACGAGCTCACACACGACTGAGCTCTCTAACAAATGACTTGCTTGTCATGATCTTCTCGCAATTCAAATACAACCTCAAGATTTACAGTTGGATGGTATACGTCTACGCAGGTGACTGCCAGAAAGAGCAAAGGGCACGGCGATCGACACTGTACTCTCTCACACTGGTGAGCAGACGCTTCAATGCTCTCGCAAGTCCTGTGCTCTACCTCGCGTGCGTTCCAATCGAAGTCACTCAGCGGGTCGGACCGAAAAAGCCCTGTCTGACAGTCTTACATAGGCCCTTGACGCCAAATGGCCATCAAAGATTTCTATGCATCCGTCGCTTGAGCTTGGCCCAAGTCGACAGACTGCAAGATCCGTGCTGGAATCTGCTTCGTGCCTGTTTGAACGTTACTCACATCGAGCTGTCATTCGACAATCTGAAGTCTGGGGTCGAACGGCAGGTGAACATCACTTTGTCAGTGCTAAGATACATCAAGATGGCTGTACTGCGCTTTCCATACTCAGTCTCTGTGGATGGCTACCGCATTGGAAGCAAGATCATTGCGCATTTTGCAGCGTTGCCGAAACTCCAAGCCTTGAATTTCAATGACCTCTACGATGTTCAATTGTACGGTCCAATCCTGAGGGACAAGCAATTAGATGTACTGGCTATTTCCAGGCGTGGCGATCCGTACATATTTAAGAGCCTGACGAGGCTGCTTGAAATCATGCAGTACACGCCTCATCTGGTCTTCACGGGACTCCCCGGATGGGCGGCCGATTTTGAAGCTTTCGAGCTCTTACCAGTAGAACATCTGAGCCTTCTTAACCAGGCTTGGGGCCACAATAGGGTACGGTTGCCCAGTGCAGTGAGAAAGCTCTTCATTGGGCATAGTGACGTACCATTAGAGAACCTGGAAATGTCGATACACCTGGAAACCCTGGAACTTGCAAATATGGGCCTCGTCGACGTTTGTTTCGTTCTTGAAAGCATCGCCGTGAAGCGCTGGCGATTTACAAATTTGAAGAGTCTGACAATTTCTGGAACAGTGGGTCCGCACAAAAGACCATACTCATGGGAGTTGAGCGGCCTAGCCGAAAGTATGCGCTCGGTGCATAACCACATCGTCTGCTTGAGGAAATCAGGAGTGGTCATCGTGCCGGGCGACTTGGAAGGTCGACTACAGCGGACGTTCCTGCAGATTCAGTATAATAGCTCGTATCTCTTGTAGACATCTACTAGACCAAGTTGCGGCTTCATTTGCGGCTTCATTTGCCCAATAACAAATAACTACATCTATGCAATCCGGTTCTCGTAATACAGGTACAGCATTTCCGGCAAATGTACATTAAGATTTAGGCAAACTCCTCTATGACCGATTTAGGAGGTACGTACGTGCCGAGAGAGGCGTAGTGTATGTTCTTATACCCGAAAGACTCCGGTCCTCCCAAAGCCAAGCCCCGAGCTGATTGCGTCCATTCTGGCGCAGCCGTGATACCGAGTACAAGGACCCGTAAGCCATATTTGTAGTCCGGCGTACCCAATGCGCTGCCGTTGCTGGCATCAATAACCGAGATGAGGTCTGGAACAGTTGCAACGATCTGAAGTGCGCAGATATTAGGCAAAGTCGTTTGCAGGCCTGCCCAAAATAAAGCTACCCACCTTTGAAACTCCTGTATTGTCGATATGTTCGCAAATCAAATTCTCATTTTTGAAAGGTATACGCATCTTGCCTTTGAAGACGGGAGCGGACGAGTCTGCTTCGTCATCTTGAGCAATCGGTTCAATGGTTATGTGTCCGACCAAGTGACCTTTGTGAGTTCTGGAAAACCGTATGTCTACTTCAGCAGGTTTGGACCCTAGATCTTGAGAGTGAATCTCACCTTCGGGAGACCTCGACGATCTTGCCAGCAAACAGGAGCTTGGCTGTGTCTACTCCCCCGACGGCGTCGATGATGACTTGACCGACTTGACCGATGGCGTGTTGCTTGCGTGCGAAATCTACAGCTCTTCCTATTCGCCAGGCTAAGGATATCGTGTTCTTGACCGCAAAGCGACGACATTCTTCGACAGTAAGGGGACGCTTCGCGGCACCAGTCAAGCTCTGCAACGAAGCTGTCAGATAGAGTGCCAGTGCCTCCCGGGAAGAGTATTGACAGCGTACACCCATTTCCATGCATGCCGATCTCAGGACCGGGTCAACGTGGAGGTCGCTCTTAGCTTTGGTCAAGAGCTGTGGCAGACACTTAGCGTTGAGGCATGGGCAACAAACTGAAGAAAGCCTGACACCTACCATGACATTTCCGTCACCGCTGCACATAGCTATAGGCAGAAGATTCTTGGCTGTCTTGGTCTCATCGAAGACATTGGGGGTCACTGAAGGGAAGGATGGAACAGATCAGTTGGCGTCGTTTATCGAGATCGGAAATGCCTGACTGTTTATACTTACCTTGATGACCAGTTGGGTACGCTCGTCCCATGAAGTCAGCATCGACAACGGGGATGTTGAAGTACTTGCTTGAGCCCGAGACCATCTATAAAGCCATGATTAGCTACATAATATGTAGCAAAAGACGCTGGAATGCTGCTAAAGTAGCTTACATTGATCATGCCATTGGACCCTCCAATTTCGAGCGCGGACAGTGCAGCGTATCCCTGAAGCTGCAAGGCATTCTCAGCTGAGGTCTGCGAGAGACGGCGAAAGAGCTTACCCCAAGGTGATCTCTCAAGACGGCAAGAGCTTCATTGTATCTGTGGGGTAGGGCAACTTAGCTACGAGCGACGTCTGATCGAGGATGCCCGTCTTACTCCTCTCCCAGCATTCTTTCGCTTGCCACCTTTGGGAACCCGGGGTAGATTAGCTCTGCTGTTCTACCATGAAAAGCTGTTCGGGGTTCAATACTTACTTCAGGCGTACCAAGTCCCCCTCCCCACCCGATTAAGCTCTGAGCCGGCAGGTCTTGTAGGTCGACGACACTGATGTCATGACCTTGTCTCAGCAATTCCCTGCATTGCAGGAAGGTATGCGTAGGCGAGCCACCACCGCCGCCTGTGAGCGTGATATGTCAGAAACAAAGACATAGGGCTGGCAGGAGGCGAATAGACTTACAGCCTAGAATATAACAACCATCGGCAATCCACTCCAGGTCTATCTCCGAGAGTTTCCATGTCCGCTGCTCGATCTTCGGTCGGTAGCTGTTGATGAAAGCTGCAGTGATAGGCACGTCGCGTACGCTATTGGACACTTCGACGCGCTTCTTGAGCGGCTCTCTGCTGACCTTTGCGCCGTTGGTGACCTTCTTGCTTCCAGAGCTTTTAGGTCCAGCTTGAACTTTGCCCGACCATTCTCCAGCAGCCTTGACATAGAATCGACATTTCCCTGGAGTATAGGCGATAGGGAGGCTCTCCTTATCAATGATCGTGACAGTCTTCGGATCAGCCCCTGCATCGATAGCAGCTTGAATGGCTTGCTGTTCCGCCTCGGTCAATGCTTCGGCAATCGTGGTATTCGAGACGTCTTTGACCGCGTCGACTGTACCCGAGACCTACATGCATTAACAGATTAGTCTGCTAGTTTATCATACATGCTCCTTAGCGTGCGGAGCTTACCTGGGCGATAGCAGCTCCGATAGCGTTGGCGACTCCAGCGTGCGGCAACTTGACCACCTCACTAATGCCTTGTAACACATCGGGTGCAAGAAACGCTCCACCTCCAACAAGATAGGCTGGAATTGGCTCTGGAGACGTCTTCATAGCATCCAAAGTCTCTTCCAGCATGATCTTCATCCTGCTCTGGGCTGCGGCGACGAGCGTACTATTCAGCGTAGAGGCTTTTTCTGGCTGAGTACCAATCTTGCCGGACCCGGCCGCTACTGCAATGTCTGTCGTTGTTATCGTTGAACCTCCGAATACGAGAGCCTCGGTCGCGATCTTGTATCCCACGGACGCTGGGCCAACTGTCGCACGACCTCGTTCTTCGTCCCATTTGACAAGCGAACCACCGCCAAGACCGATGCTGGTTGGTGAACATAGATTAGCATATATTAGGGGTAGAACAGCGTTGTCCTCGCACTTGACTTATGAAAGCAGTGTGTCTCTCCGGAAGACACAATGCTTTCATAAGTCAAGTGCGAGGACAACAAGCCTCGTCCTAGTGTTCATCGACTGCTTACCTGGTCACTTGAGGCATTGAGAATTTGAGTCGGACGCCGCACAATTCCGTATGTGCTCCAGCTTGACGGGGAAAGCCACTGGGCAGGAGTATGCCTACCTCAGTCTAAAGCGGTAGGCAAACAACTCCGTCAGATAGGTTCAAGATCCATCTGGAGTGGAATGTGCTCACAGTAGTACCGCCAATATCTACGACCAAAGCAGTTTCCTTCGATTTTCTTCCGGATAAGCGAGAAGCACAGAAGGCTGCACCACGCATAGAATTTGTCGGACCTGAAGAGAATGTCCTGATAGGTAAGACAGAAGCTTGATAGCAGGACAAAAGCGTTCCATCATTGCTTGTAACCATGACTGGGCAGGTCAGATTGAGCGCGGCAGAAGCAGCCTGAAACTCTTCCACCACGGTGTGAGCGTAGTCGAGGAGGCAAGCATTGAGGATAGAAGCATTCTCGCGTTCCAGTAGACCAATATTGGAGACATGCTTCGATAAGACTGTCTGGATGGAAGGGAAGTGAGTGCTGATAAAGCTGGCGACTTGCTCTTCTTGCAGATGATCGGTGTCCAGTGGAGAGAAGACACCTGCGATTACCACAGTGTGGATGCCCTGTTGCGAGAAGCAGCCATACAATATCAGAAGTCATTCCCAGAGTTCTAGGTGTACTCCACTTACCTCTTGCTCAATCGTTGTGCACACTTCAAGAATCTCGGCCTCGTTGACTGGTGCGATTATGCTGCCATCAATCTGCAATCCGCCATCTACGAAGAAGGAAGGGCCTTCGACGACTGTAGACTCATTCTTTCAGTCTCATATCTAATCTCAATACTGTGCCTTTGATTACACTTACTTGCTCTCAACTCCCTCGGAAAAGATGCAAATGGTGGCGTGCCTCTCGTGAACTTCCCACACAATCTCATGACCGCGACTCTGTCCAGGACCTCATCATTGCGCTCGACGAGAGCATTGACAAAATGCGTTGTGCCGACTGCAACTGCCTCTATGTCGCTCAGTTCAACCTGTGCTTCAGAAATGACAGCTCCCATCGCGTTGCGGATGCCATTGCTGATGTTTCGTGTCGTGGGCTGCTTGCTTGAAGCAAGAACATCTCCGTATGAAGCTGCATTCTTCGTGAGATCCAGGAGCACGCAGTCTGTGTTGGTCTGTCGGTATCTTGGGTAAGTACACAGTAGCTATTCGTGCGCAATAGGCGGAAATCAGCTTACACCTCCAACATCCACGCCAATCCTCAGTGTGCGCTTGATTTGCATGGTGACGGTCCTTGGTGTCAGAGTGTAAGTAGTAGGCTACTCAGATCTGAGAACTCCAGCACAGCATGCATCAGACTGATATCTCCCTACTCTTTGCATATGATACGAATTCTGTAGTGGCCGATCTGCCGTCCCATATCAGTGCTACTGATTGCCTGGTGGAGGTGCACATGTTCCGGCGGATGGGCTGGTGGGTGTCCCTCCGGCGTTGCCATAAATCCGCAGGAAGAAAGCATTGATATGCTAAAGTACGAAGTTTCTGGCAAACAAACCTCCACTGGGGCACTCTTGTCGCGGCCAAATGTCCTTCAGAACACCTGTCCGCTTGCTTACGGCTTTACATACTCAAACGCGCTTCAAGCTTTCGTCAACTCACCAAGTCAAGCCTTTCAATCAGCGATACAGAACATACGCCATGGCCGCAGAATTCCCTTCTTTCGAGCTACCTTCGGGTGACAAGATGCCAGGCTTTGGCCTAGGTACCTGGCAATCTGCACCTGGCGAGGTTGCAAAGGCAAGGTGAGCGAAGATGCATGTCCTCTCAGGACAGGTCCTCGTCATGTCACGTGCTGATCATTTGTTGCTTCCATTGCTCGCAGTTCAAAGTGACCTACACTACCCTCATCATTCCATTCTTACTTTCTAGATTTGTACAGGCTGTAGAAGTAGCACTCAAGTCTGGCTACGTGAGTACCTGTAGCCTGTTACAAGCTCGACCTTCAGCTGATCGTCCGGTTACACAGCGTTTGATCGACACCGCCGCGTGAGACTGATTTTCCTAATCCTGGAACTTCTTCACGAGCTAACTTTTGTACAGTATCTACGGTAACGAGAAGGAAGTCGGTATGTCAATGGCCCACATGCCTGTTCTTGCAAAAATTGACAATCTGCTCTACAGGTGACGGCATCAAGGCTTCTGGCATCCCACGAGAAGACATCTGGGTTACAACCAAACTATGGAACAGTAAGGCCTACCTCGAAAGCTAGCAAGGATGTCACTGACTAATGTATCTTAGCTGCGCACGATCCTAAGGATGTTCTTCCTGCATTCGAGAAATCTCTTAAGGACCTAGGCCTAGACTATGTAGACCTCTACTTGATGCACTATCCTTGTGCAATGGACCCCAATACCGATGGCATCAAGGTCCTTGATATCCCGTACATCGCTACTTGGGCCGCTATGGAAGGTAAGAAGTTTGGAAACCCTAATTAGCCCGAAAATTGCGCTAACACTATTTTTGCGAGACAGCCCTTCTCAAGACTGGAAAATGCAAGAATATCGGTATTAGCAGTGAGTAAGGCCCTCGTACCGTACAACGTGACTAGCTAACATTGTACATTCTAGACTTCAGCAAAGGTGAAACCGAAGAATTGCTCGCGAACTGCAAGGTCAGACCTGCAGTGCACCAGATGGAACGTCACCCATACCTGCCACAACACAAGTTCGTTGCATGGCACAAGGACATCGGCATGCATGTTACAGCATACTCGCCTCTAGGCAACACCAATCCATCCTATGCTGAACAAGATAAAGCTGCACCCATTGTCAAGCACAAGACTGTCCAGAAGTTGGCGGAGAAATACTCTGCAACACCTGCTCAAATCTTGATCTCTCTCCAGAGTGCTGTGAGTATAGCTCTCTGCGCCACCTCAGTCAATAGTATTAACCTTGTCCTTCTTGGCAGGATGGCATCTCCGTAATCCCCAAGTCCGTAACCGAGAAGCGTATCGTGGAGAACCAAAAGTTCATCCCTTTGACCAAAGAAGATGTTGATGAGCTGTACTCGACCGTTACAGACCGGGCTCGGTACTGCGACTTCTCGGATGTCATGTGAGTCCTCACTCGCAATTCCACTTGGTACAAATGTATCCGAGCTGACTCTTGCGATCTTCCAGCGGATACCAATACTATGCTGATCTCGCTGAACTGGAAGGCGAAAAGTGACAGGCTTGCAGGACGTTCATTGTATATAGCAATTAACAATCAACATGCATCAAGTTGTCTCGACTTGCAGTAACAAAGCTTTGAGTACTCTGCCAGGCCCTTGCACTGTGAATGCGGCTGGTTTAGCTTACGGTGGAGAGCTTATCAGGCAAAGTTTGTCGACTTACGTATGCCCCAGTCGATCGCCTTGATAAGATGGACGGCGTACGCCAGTACTCCACCGCATGCATTCTTATGTGGCATGCGAGACAGCATATGTGATCCACCGCACCCTAGTAGCCGGTCGATGTAGGCTAGCGCGTTCCTTCGAGCTAAGCTTGGCTCTATCCGAATATCTGTATCGGGTCGGAAAACGAATGGAAGATCGGTGAAGTCGGCTGGCCCGTCGTGTATCGTGCCATACGCGTAGATAGTGAGGACAGCTAGATATAGACACCAAGGTGTAGTTGCTGGCGCGTCCGACATGCGCAGGTCGGCATTGCCACTGTAGATGAACTGAACCGCTGCAATGACAACGATAATTCAGCGCTACATCCGAGGAAGGGAAGAAGTCTAACCTCTACATCGCGCTGCTCGGGCACCCGTACAGTGCACGAACCGTTCGTGCACTGTACGGGTGCCCGAGCAGCGCGATATAGTCTTGTCAATTTTCATGTATTCCAAGTGAAATCTTACACTGTAATGCTGCCCATACGGCTAAGCATGCATCCTGCGTTTGTACCCATCCAGTCAACTGTTTTCGGACTTTGGCCCTCTCATTCGACGTGATGGCACGGCCAGCGACTCCTAAGTATTGGGAAGCACAAAATTCAGAAATCCTCCTGTGAAACTCGGTTCCTGACGACCCACGAGGAGCACCAGCATATATACGCAGCCGTTCTGTTTCAGAAAGAAGCTGACCACGGTGTACAGTTAATGTCAGTATCGTGTGACGAATGCGCTGAATAGGACGCACGCTCACAAGTATAATGCCAGTATAGCAAAAGGGAATGCCAGAGAAGTAGAACGATAGTGCTGTCTCTGAGCGCGTTGTCACATTCTCGCACACCCATGTCTGCCACGAGCGGAATGAGCCTGCGGGTTTTTTAGTCCAACATCATGATACTGCAATGCCAGGTAAACTCACGGTGCAAGCTACTTTTCCATTCTTCGATGCGACTGTGACTCGACATGGCTAAAGGAAAATCCATAATGTCAGGATCGAAGCTTGTCGGTACCATGTCTACCTGAACTCACAGAGATGAGCCATGTCTCGCCATAGCTAAGATAAGCAATGTCAGCAGTGACATTTCCACGCCGCCACCTATATCAGCTTACCAAAGCCCACGATATACTGATGAGGGCATGCAGAAGGATCCATGCCACAAAATTCGATGTTCCTGGTGGTATTTCGCATTTGCTGATCAAGCTTCGGGAGGCTTCGAGCAATGACGGCATGCGCGGCATCTCAGCTTTTGCCATGTTCCAAGACATGATATTGTCCTTCTGCCAGACATTGTCGGGACATGGGAAGCGTATTTTCATATTGTGCACGTGAATCATCAACGGGTGCCTGGCACAATCGGCCAAATCGTCAGCAAGTCAATCCAAGATTCAGGTAAAGCGATACCTAGCTCACCTATACAAGGCAGAGTTGCAAGTATCCATCAGGAACGCCAACCAGCCTACTCTTATGCGTTCTTCATCATTCGCCCACTGACGCCAGCCATCGAGGGTACTGTCGTATTCGGCTTCATCGTCTGGATCTTTCGTCAAAACCCCTAGGAAGTTTGCCATCACAATACTTGGACTGTGGAAAAGCTGCGACGAATTGTGTTGCATCGATGGGGCAAACATCCTTCCGAAGGTGTTGATGAGTAACAGGCTTTGAAGCAGGGACACATCGCCAGTAGGCGAGTCTTCCAGTATCTGAAAAGCAACGTCAGTAAGTCGATGCAGTTAATCGAGTAGATGATGACCGAGCGTACAGTGAATATACTCTGCCGCACGTGTCGATGCAGTCGACTTGCAAGATTGAAAGCGTCCTTGTCTTGAGCCCAGGCAGTGCCGAGGAAGACTACTGCCAGAAGGAGAAACGGGCTGCTTTGGCGATAAGGCATGGTCGGCCGGTGTAGAACAGGGTAGAAAGGATCGAAGCCGATGAAGTACAGCTCGACCATTGAATTAAGCTTCTTGCATGTGAAGCACTTGTCGAAAGCTTCTCTGTCTGCCGAATTATTGATGATATTGAGCATCTCCACCCTTCTCGCATTGTCTATGAGCGACTTGGGTTCGTCTAGCGTTTCTCCGTTCACAAAGGATACACTAGAGCCGTTATCGATAGGATATACGATAGGCGGTCCGCTGTTAATGAAGACCGGCTCGTATGCTGGCTTTAATGTTGATGTGCTTGCTACAGGAGGGTGATGTGGTGTTTGCTGCAACGGCTGAAATACTGATGTTGATGATTGAGAAGGGACGACGTGATTCGTGAAGGTAGTTGATGCGAAGCTTGGAATGGGGTCAGCTTGAGGCTGTGCGAAAAGTATGCTTGAGAAATTGTCTATGGGAGCAGTGAAAGAAGTGGCGTCTGAGGTATTGCCAAATAGCCATGCGAAGGTATGTTCGAAATTTGAGTCATTGGTTCCAGCGGGAGATATGTTCTCATCTAGACCTTGGTTTGCTATGTCAGGGAGGTCGTAGCCTGGCAACTGGCCGTTACTTGTTTGCCCAATATTTACATTTCCATTGCCATTAGTAGAGCTAGCTGGACCGCTAGCCACGGAAGCTAGAGCATTAAGGGAGAATAGGTTGTCCGTATGGTAAGAAGAACCTGAGAAGTCGAGATTCGCAGAAGGTGTTCCAATCCCACCGAAGCCATTTTGCGGTCGGATAGGAGTGGTGGTGGCAGAAGACCCTGCCGGCGGAGCTCCATTCTGTTGCGACTGTATGTCCCGAAGCTGGACCCATTGAGCTTGTGCAGGCTGCGTGAGTGGATTGCTTGTCGCATAGGAGTCGGATGTGTCTTCAAGTCTCGGTCGTTTCGAAGCTGGTTGTGCACTCTCTTCCGAATGCTCTCTAGACGGAGTTGTGTCCGTATCTTCTCGACTGGCGTGCGCTCTGCCTACATGCTTTGCAAGCACATCTGCGCGAGCAAAGCCTCTCTTGCAGTGCTCACATTCGAACCTAGGGCGCTCGGCATCTACCGAAGCATGCAATGTAAGTACTTCAGTATCCTGTGGCTTATCATTGTTGCTTCCAGCACGCTTGATTGCCGCTTGCACAGACTTACGATTAGCTTTATGTCGCTCTAGATAGTCTGCTCGCTTGAAGGACTTCCCACATCCAGCAAAGTCGCAAACGTACTTCTTGCTCTCTTCCATTGTTCATGATGCGTTGAGACAGAATACAGCAAGGAGCTATCATGCTTTCGTATCAACAAGGCCCACTCGAGAGGGTGATCGAGGGCGATATCGCCGGAGATTAGCGACTTTGCACTCACGCTTGGTACCCAACGAAGCAAACGAGGAGTACATCGTGGGACAAGTGTAGACGTGTCTACTCTTGTCCACGATATGCTCCTCGTTTGATTCTCGGCGTGCTGTCGGTCATATGCGCAAGCAGTACGTGGGAAGAAGAGCAGCTACATTGCAAAATCATGAACACGGACACTACTACGTCTGCAACGACATTCAAGGAGAAACGGGCTGTAAAGATATCCACTGCTCATGCACCAACATATGTTGCATTCAAGCGCATAGCAAGGTATTCGCCTGAAGTGATGGGTTCGTACTTCTTGGGCTTATCGGGGCCATAGGTGCCGGGCAAAGCATCGATGACTTTGTCCGAATCAGCACTCAGGAAGTATGGAATAGAGTATCTTTCTCTGGTGTGTGTGTCACCTTCCTTTGGAGGTGGTGCTCTTACTCGGTGGAGAGTAGATTTGAGCGTGTCGTTTGACCATCTCATCATAAAGTCACCAATGCTAAGGAAATAATTCAGCCTCAGTACCCGTACAGGTCGATGAGAGCAAAGTCAAGCTTACTTGAAGACGATAGCACCGGGAACGGGAGGAGCAGCGAGGAAAGTACCGGGTTTGAATGGATCTTCGACTTCAAGACCTCCGCAATCATCCTGGAATAGCAGGGTGCATGTTCCAAAGTCGGTGTGCGCACCAATCCGACCCTTGCTGCCGCTGGTGAAGACTTCGCAAGGAGCGGAAGGGTAGTGGAGTAGTCTATATTGGAGAAAGGGTTAGTACCTTTCCTGTATTCGAGTATCGCGAACTATCACGCACCGAAGCTGATTACGTGCTTCAGCATGGTATTCTTTCAACATTCCAGGTGGAACACCAGGCATTCCGATGGACAGAGCATCGAGAAGATCATCCTCAAATTTACGGCAGGTGTTCCAGAAGGTCACAGCATAGTCACGGAAACCGGGAAGGTACTCGTCTGGTAGCCAGACGTTGTCGATCTGCTTGTCGTGCTCATTGCCAATTTCGAAGGATTCCTTGTGGTCCGCGCCCTGCTTGCGGAGCATGGCCAGCTTTTCTGGGTCAAACACCATTTGCGACACCTAAGATACACGCATAAGCTGACGATTTTGAAGAAGTTGCTGAACATTTCTCACCTGCTCTTTGCCGATACCGCTGTAACCTCGGTGGCGCCAGCCTGTCAAAGGTCCGAGAATTAGTTCAAGAACGGCAAGGAATGAGAATGGGGTAGTATCGAAAGTAATCACCTTCTGGTGGATGGGGTGCCTTCTCCTTCGTTTCTTGCGGTAGCGAGAAGAACTTCGCTGACCATTCGAACATGCCTGCGATGTCGTCTTGGGGGATCGACGTGTTGATCAAGTAGGCAAAGCCTACGTCCCTGCAAGCGGTATACAGAGCTTTACCAACGGCCTCGGCATCCTGTAGTCATGCTAATATGTTAGGACCCTTCATGTGACAAACGTGATAAAGCGTTACGTACTTCTGGACTCCGATGAAAATGCTTGAAGTCAATAAGAGGGAGGTTCAGAGGCTGCTGTTCAAGAGGCTTGCCGGGCATTGTAATAGGATGTTGATAGTTGCTTGTATTTCAGAAAGAGCAGGACCAGCTACATCGAAGGCTGCTTTTACATACGAAAGCCGAGCAACGTATCTAACCTCCTATTCTTATCAGTCGGTTTCTGCCGTGCCCACCAGCCGGGATTCTTAGCCCACCAAGGTGGCGGATGACACCCATCGAGCGTAATGATCCGCGTGCTCGGCTTACGGAGTGAATTAACTGCGCCTGGCATCCAGCATACTTTCGAAAGTGCTGATTTCATAGAGGCTCATTTCTGCCTTCAGTCCTGTGAGGACACGTTCCCGTGCACCTAGGTTGTCCGCCAGATGCTCGATTTGATAAAGCTCTCTTACTCCTGCCTTCTCTAGGATCTGAGCGACACGTCTTCTAGATGATACGTCTCTAAATCCACGGCCTTCTAGACTTGCTAGCCACTCGTTGATCCACGGAGAGCTGCCTTGATTGGAAGGACCTGGTGTGGGTGGGATGTCTTTGGGAGAAGGGGCTCTTCTCGATTCGGAACCCCCAGCAATCGTGTCGCGATTGGGACGCCTCCCATTCACAGGAGGAGCTGCTGCACTCTGAGGAGTGTGTGGAGCTGCTGCTGCTGCCTCCTGTGAATTTCGTGTTGCTCTGACGGGAGGATTTTGACGGCGGTTCTCAGGTCCTCTTCGAGAGGAAACCGACAAAGCATTTCTTTTCTGTAACACACGTAACCACTCTTTGTGAGAGACCGACCAGTCAAATTTTTTCTTAGCACGTCGACGAGAGTCCTTCACGAAGGCTAGCAATTCACTTCGAGTCTTGCTGTGTATGCCATCGCGAGGACGAAGGAAGTTGGATTTGAACATTTCTTTTTTGATTACATCCACTTCGCTGTTATAGAGAGTTGAGTGAAAGTTCGGTCAACACGGTGAAGACGAGGATTAGTCCTTCAAATGATGAAAGCTCACCTGTGGCTCAACGAAGTGAAGAAACATAGCCCTTCGGGGCAGTGAGTACACTTTCCATGCCCGCCACAGCCGGAACGTCTGACAAGTTTCGATTCGACATCAGATCTACTACGTGCTCAAGCGGTAGAACTAAGGAGAATGGACCAATACGTACCCGAACAACCTGCATTGGAAGCATATCTTGTTTGCCGCCAGAGTCGGATTGTCCATAGAATGATACCACCCTTCCTCTGAGATTAGACGAATCTGTTGAATCTCGGCTTCCGTGAGAGCTTTCTTGTTTCCGGGAAGGTACGTTTCAGGCTCGTTCCTAATCAACCTAAGGCAATCAGTAAACGATATCAGTAAGCTGGAAGATACAAGCACTTACAACACTGAAATAGCTACAGAGAAGATCTGACAGGATGACCCGGTCGTTGCACACTCCGAACACGGCGAGGCGTTCTTCGCGTCACAAGGCCTTTCGTCCTCTCCAAATGCAGAACCACGATGCTTTGCGTTCCTGAAGTAGAGAAAGTATCAGTTAATGCGTACCTGGAAGATGGCTCATCCATGTCAGACATCTTGAAAGAGCTTACCGGAGTTGGCAAGTGACGCATTTGAAAGCGACGCAGGCGACTTCACATACTTTACCATCGATACCATCATTATCCCCAGCTACAGCAGCTGCCATACCGAAGATGACAGATGTAATAAGGTACAAAGACAAGATGCATGGAACCATGAAGGTCTGACACCTTGCTTTTCTTTTCCATGGGCGGCTCGTGCGCAGTCGACGCGGTACTGGCTCGCACATATACAAGGGCTTTGTGCACGCTATAAGAGAGCCAGACTCTAACTAGGACACGTCGAGCATCTACTTCAAAAGAATATGCAGTCTGCCAAACGAATTACTGTCTTCTTGATGCAGGACGATATGTATGATATTGCTACACAGGCAGGTACACCAAGGGAGCTAACTGGAGCGGCGGAGGGGTGTCATCGTAGGATTGCCGGGCCTTAACTTTCAAACATACAAGCAAGCTCGTCACAATATATTAAGGTATATGAAAAGCACACAGGGTCTACCTGTCTCTCCTATGCATCCGAGGGTAATTCTTCAGAATCCTACATCGCCACCTTCCCATGGCACTACTGAAACGGCAGTCGTTCCCTTTTCCTTCCTGAGCACGTATCTCTCCAGTTTATAAGTTTCATAGGTAGCCTACAAGTGGATGAAAGAAGAAGCAGCTGTTCAGTAACTGGCCGGTGAAGCAAGAACTTCTGTTGTGAGTTAGCGGTGGAATCTAGGAAGAAAATACACTTACAGAAGCTAATTTAGCTGCTATTGCATGCTTTGGATTTCTATTCGCTACCAGTGCATGTTTCCTAGATTGCCAGATGCAAGTAGCTAGATTCTCGCCTTTTTCATTGGGTGATCCGTACCTTGAGGAAGAATCACGAAGGTCATTCATAGAGCGTGAGCGAATGACGAAGAAGTAGACAGACGGGTAATTGGCTTGGAATGAAAGGCTCACCAGTATAAAAGTAATCCGCCTGCTGTTACGGCTTCTTCATGTGCTTCTCGATCTGCTTGATATAATAAAGTAGTATCTGCCCCTTTTCGTCTTACGCTTCTAAACGCGACGATGTACCTATATTACAGGTAAGGGGAGAATTTGGAGACAAGTCAGAATGTGTTTTTTTCGTCCGGCTCAAAGCCCAAAGTGTCTCTTTTCTTTGGGTTGGAATGAAAGCTTACCATTCTCTAGCCAATTCCAGAGGCAGATGTATTTCACTCCAGTTGAAAGCCTCCTCATATGGCGCAGTAGCGTACCGTTCTAAATCCAGTACTTTGAAGTTGTACAGTGCATAATGAAGTGCTAAACTGGCTGTATCAATAGCTGGGAGGTGTGATTCTGTATATCCCACAGATGCATTGCTGCTTGTGTTGCTGTAAGCTGATGATGCGGATGATGATGATGCAGATGAGTTACTGGATTTTATAGTTGAAACAGATGAAGGACCTGCTTCGATGTCTTCATTTGTGGGCTTTACTCCGGGTACTAGAGGCGTTATTGGCATGGGGAGACTCTCAGGTGATGCTAATAGAGCTGGAGGCAGTCTGGATAAAAGTGGTGGCAATGACTGAGGTGTAAATGATAGCTTGAACGATGAGGAGGAAGAAGAAGCAGAGGATGTAGGAATAGGATTATCTAGATGAGATTGTTTATATTGTACTCTCGGTGACAGGACGAGTGTTGACATGTTGCCAAAAATGGGTAGCTATTCGAAAAGTGCTGTTTACGCGTATATGGTGATTGTTAGATTGCATGTAATTGGAATAGCTTTTGAAGCCAACTTTGAAGAAACAGTCAAAGAACGATCTTTAAGACTATCGTACTGCCTAGCTCGAGTCTGGTATGTATAGCGTATCAGGCAAAGGTCAACCCTGCAATTGCTTGCACGTGCGTTTCCTGATTGTGCGTGACCGGAGGTGAAGGAGAAGAGCTCCACCAGTCAATGCTATGAAGCAAGGAGAGAAAGTGAGTGATGCATTCAGTAGGAATAAGCGAGATGCACAAGCCTTGATCAATCGCTTATAGTCTCTTGGAGTGGTGTAAGCTAAATAATCCTTGCAATCAAAGGGAAGCTCGCTCGCCATTGACACGCCGCTAGCCATACTCCTGCGGCTGTGGTATCATATTTCGCCATACTGCCGTGATCAAGGCGATGGATGCGCTTCAATTTCGCTTTCGTTCGAGAAAAAGCGCCTTATTCAACAGCAGGCGTCTTCTTCTTCTTGCTTGCTTGTGGTTGCGTTTGGGTTTAGCAACGTTTCCATGTGCAATCCATCTCAAGGGGGAAGCAAGCAAGCCATTCAAGGGAATCTTGAAACGCTCGTTGGACACTTGGGATGAATAGCAGAATTGCAGACAGGTACCGGGACACGACTGGAAGCTGAATAGAGATGATTCGGAGCTGGCCACGCTCATTGGAGTACCGGAAGAATTGGGAGAGCCTGAAGCGAATGGAGAATGAGCAACATGTAGGCTTGAGCCAGAGTTGGGTCGATTGAGGCAGACAAGCGGTGATCGACGTTGAAAGCGGAAGGGCAATGAACAAAGCAAAGCAAAGCAAAGCAAGGCAGAGGCAAGGCAAGGCAAGGCAAGGCAAGGCCGGGCCGGAAAGGTGCCAGAGATATCATATATGTGAAGGAAAGAGTCTTTGCTGTTGTTCAAGGCACTCATTTCAGCTGGTCACATACGCTCCAATGCCTGTCCTTCTTCTCCACGTTCGAAAGTGCGTGCTATCAGATAAGCATGATTGACAGAGAGCAAGCAGGCAAGCAGCATGGCATAGGACATGCGCATTTGTGGCAGGATTGAAACATGAAACGAATGTGAGAGTACATGTCTACATACAAGACTGCTTTGAGTGTACCGTCGTATAGAGGATTCAACTTACATGATACATCCCATCTTCCGTCATCTCAAACGAGGCACGTGCCGCTGTACGAAGCAGTGATAGACTAATCCCACTTGACTTTGCTTTACATACCACCACCTCTGATACCGACCGTATGAAGGAAGATGCTGTCCCGCAATCTGACTAATCCGATGTATGCGTATGAATCGGGGTGTTACGTGGTGGATGGGATGTATTTCACTCACGATGCGATGTGCGAAAAGGTGTTGGCCACACTCTTCAGGCAGTGGAAATCCCGAGATGGAGGAGAAACGTGAGAAGCGGGCGGGCAGCCTTTGTGCTTCTGCTCACTTTACACCAACTTGAGAAAGTGTTGAAAGCTTTCTCATCTGCACTCAAGCACACCATCATCACACATAAACCAACTACAACTACACAATGTCACAAGAATCAGGTGTGTACAATGCTATATGTTCTCTCCCATCATTTGGACCTTGTGCTGATCATCACTTGTATCATCAATCAGGACAAGCTGAGGCTGTAACTGAGCCTAAGCCATCCTCTCTGCCTGAGAGCGTACTGGCAGACTTGGCTCCCAGGATTGAAATTAGCAAGTACAAGATTACAGATGAATTGTTGGAGGATTTGTGCGTGTGATTCCCTTCTCGTTCTCCTCGGTGTGCGGTTTCGTAGTCAATATTGGGCTGACATTGCTCCCAACTTTTTGTATGACGCGCATGCTCTCTTCATTCTTTACAGAACCGTCTACCAGGTGGGCGACTGTTACAACGATACACTGAATACTACCACTACCATACTGATAATTTAACGATGTCAATGTCTGTAGCGAGCTTCAAACTACCTTGCTGCTGCTATGATCTTCGTAAGTCCTTGGTGAACAACTGCGACCCGCATTCTCCGTATTCTCCGATCGGCCGGCATTTATTCCCTTTCTGACACGTGCCACCTCTATTCTATCAAATGCACACCCTTCATTCTACCTACATAATGCCATGATGATGCCTCTACTACTATACATCGTGACTACCGTAGCTCACTCAAGGTCCCCTCGACCCTGAGAAGGAACTCACTCATGACATGGTTAAGAAGTGAGTTTTTTTTCATTTCATTCTTATAAAACGAGCATTTGTCATAACTATACTCGATAGCCATGACATCTATTTTTCTCGAGCGCGTTTTATTTCGAGCGCGCGCAATCAACCTCCGATTTGCGTTCATATGCAAGAAGCTTGAGCTGATTATCATTATAATCTTCTTTGACAGGCGCCTCTTGGGTCATTGGGTGGGTACCTCCATCTTTTCATATGAAATTATCATCCATCACCTCGAAGATCAGTCCAGAGAAGCCTTCCGTCATCTTTTGCTTTTCCCCCGGACTCCAAAAAAAGATTATATAATTTCTAAATATGGGGAAGAGAAGAGGAGAGGAAGATCCTGACTGAGACTGATCTTCATTGACTACTATACTGATTCCATCTCTCTTCATTATTACTCTGCGCCTTCTATTCGCCTTTCTATAATGTAATAGGGAACATGCCCTGGTCTATCTGCCATTCAGGCACACACCAACAGACTCATCAGAGATTTCGATGCTGATATGATGGTCGTATGGGGACCGGGTGCGTCTTCAACACTCTTATCGCTCCTTCACTTTCTCGGAAATATTGTGCACTAACTTGGTCCTGATTTTGGTATTCGCCAGGCCATGGTGCTCCTGGTGTATTGTCCGGTCTCTGGCTTGAGGGATCCAGTAAGTCACTTCTACTTTATGCAATTGCATTCACTGGGGATTTGCCCGTTGACACTCTTGAATTTCCCTTTCGTTAATTTTTTTAACAGTCACCAAGTTTTACTCCCACATGACGATGGACAAGCCAGGTTTTGATAAATTCGTCAAATCCTTCTCATGGCCAGGTGGTTTCCCTTCTCACATCAATGCTGAAACACCAGGTCAAATTCATGAAGGTGGTGAATTAGGTTATGCCCTTTCGGTCGCTTATGGTGCCGTTATGGATTACCCTGATCTTATCGCTGTTGCTGTCGTTGGTGATGGTGAAGCTGAGACTGGACGTGAGTCATGGTCCTCCTGCGCTCGTTCCTGCTTGAAATGAGGCTCAGCTGATTCTTTTGGTCAATGTGATACCTACAGCCACTGCCACCGCTTGGCACGCACACAAATTCCTCGACCCAAGCGAGTCAGGAGCTGTTCTACCCATTCTACATGCAAATGGATTCAAGATTTCCGAGAGAACCTTGATGGGATGTGCGGATGATAAAGAATTGACCGCTTTATTCACCGGATACGGCTATCAATGCGCCATCGTAGATTATGGTGATCTAGCAAATGAAACTGAAGAAGCAGACAAGAAATTCCAGTTGAATCTAGCAGCAACCATGAATTGGGCTTATGATGAAATTAGAAATATTCAACACGCCGCTAGAAATGGAAATCCTATTACTAAACCTAGATTCCCAATGATTGTACTTAGATCCCCTAAGGGATGGACTGGTCCTAAATTTGTTGATGGACTTCCTGTTCTCAACTCTTTCAGAGCTCGTGAGTCGCTTTTCTGATCTCAACTAATTCTAGCCTCTCCACTTCCTCCATACTTCCCCGAAGGGAGTGTGGGGCAAAACACGGAACGAAGAAACTCTGATCCGTCTACTCCCTATGATCTTACAGATCAAGTACCTTTGATGCAAGCCCGCACAGATAAGGGACAACTGCAACAGCTCAAAGACTGGCTAGCCAGCTACAAGCCATTGGAGCTCTTCGATCCCTCCGCAAGCAACATTGTCAAAGACAAGACTATCGCTATCTTGCCCAAAGATCCCTCCAAGAGATTGGGTCAACGCAAAATTACCTATGATGGTTATCAGGCTCTTCAATGCCCTGATTGGATTCCTTTCGCTACTAAGAAGAATCAGGAAGAATCTCCTATGAAGGCTGTCGGCAGATATCTAGCTGAGATTGTTAAGCTCAACGTAAGCGTTTCCCTTGTCACCCTAGAGGTCTGAGAAGGACAGTGCTGATTTTCTTTACCTCAATCGATACAACACAGCCTCGATCTTTCAGAATCTTCTCTCCTGATGAGTTGAGATCTAACAAGCTCGACCAGGTATTCCAGCACACCACACGTGACATGCAATGGGACCCAGAGACCGCTCACAAGGGTGGAAGAGTCACTGAAATGCTATCAGAGCACACGCTTCAAGGCTTCCTACAGGGTTATACTTTGACTGGAAGATGTGGCCTCTTCCCATCTTATGAGGCTTTCTTGGGTATCGTCACTACCATGATTGAGCGTGAGTGGCTCTCTTTTACTCCATATTGATCAACTGCGTGCAATGCTGATGGACCTTTGTACGCTTTCGCCTCTACAGAATACGCCAAGTGTAGGGCTTCGATTAACGACTTTGTAAACTTTCCAGCAATATTCGCTGACCACTTTTGTTGCTACACAGTCTGCAAGGTCGCTCAGACCGATGTCAAGTGGCGAGGCCCCGTCTCTTCGCTCAACTACATCGACACCTCTACCTTGTGGCGACAGGAGCACAATGGATACTCTCATCAGAACCCAGGCTTGGTCAACTCACTCCTGGACCTTCCTCACCAGATGGTCCGAGTTTACTTCCCTCCCGATGCCAATTGCGCTGTTTCATGCATGGCTCATTGCTTGAGATCCAAGAACTACGTCAACTTGATTGTTGGCTCCAAGGTGAGTCATCCGCTGAGGAGCTCTTCACCTTCAGGAATGGAATACTAATTCATCCCTGCTTCGCTTTGCCACACAATAGTCACCTGCTCTCAACTTGCTCAGCCCAGAACAGGCTAATGAGCACTGCATTGCTGGTATTTCCACCTGGCCTCAGTGTATGTCATGCTATGACGCTTGCAGCATCTATACCTACTCACGTATTGCTGTTTCAGACTCTACTCATGATGGAGAAGACCCAGATGTCGTTCTCGTCGGATGCGGTAACGAGACCACTACCGAAGTTTTGCACGCCGTCAAGATCTTGAAGGAGGATCTTCCACAGCTCAGAATCCGAGCAGTCAACATTGTCGATCTGCTCGCTTTGGCTATTCCGGGAGAGCACCCTCATGCTCTTAATGATGGTGCTTTCGACAGCATTTTCACCCCAGACAAGCCTGTGTAAGCATCAACACTCATTAGCCGCATTAGGCTCCTCTCCTTCTGACGCGTATAACGGATTCAGTGTTATCAACTTCCACGGATATCCGTCCGCTGTTAAGCAGCTCTTGTTCCCAAGAGGCAATGCCGCCAACCCAGGCCGCATCCAGATTTCAGGTTACATGGGTACGTGAAGCAGTAAAGCTCGATGGATAAGAGGCTGATAGATCATACTTGTTCACAGAGCAAGGAACTACCACCACACCTATGGTAAGAGACGGCTTTTCGTACATTTTGCTCCGAGCATGGGCTAATTGACGTTTTCCGAACAGATGATGCTTCGCTATAACGAGTGCTGCCGATTTGACGTTGCCATCAAGGCACTCCAGGGCATATTGAAGGAGAAGAGAACCAACAAGATTGATGTCAAGGCTCACCAGTTGATTGCCAAGTACATGCACCTCAACCGCGAGCTTGAGAAGTATGCCCAGGAGACTGGTGAAGATCCCCCACAATACCAGCAGGCCGTCCTACACGAGGGCTGAACGGGTAGGCTGAATCATTCTGAGGTGTGCGCATGTTGGCTATCACCGCGCTTGCGCACGCCTATAACGTAAAAGCTTCAGTACTGGTGTAGCAACTGCCAGCTAAACCTCACAAATAAGGACCTTTCTTCTGTAGTATTCTCGCTCTTCCTTTGTTCACAAATGACGCTCTCGTAGACTGCAATATGAAACCGCCGCATTTCCTCATTTTTGTTTTTCTGTATGCTCAGCACTGACAGGCAGTATAAAGTGAAAAAAAGCGAGAAGCGGGACAATGTACATTCACGATCGGTCGGTTGTAACTTCCGATCCTCCCACATGACATATCATTAATAATAACAACGACTGCAAGCTGCGTTTGGGGGCGTGTACTAACAAATTTTAATCTACATTGTTTTCGAACTACACCCTCATGCGTTTGATTTATACTGCTCGTCTTCACTTCTGAAATCGCGATAGAGTCTACTCCGTTTTTGAATGCGACTGCACTGCTCGCTGTACCGCCGCTTGCTCCGCAGCATCACGTCCCATCAAGGTTGATGTTCTCCGCCGACGTGCCTTAGCTGCTGAACCTGACAATGCTGTTGATGTTGACGCTAGCCTTAATGCCAGCACATGCCGGACATCGTTCGTAAATCGGAGACTGTCCAGCATCGGTAGCAGGTCAAGCAGGGCTTCGTCATTTGGATCGTTTATCCAACCCTCGATAGGTATGCCATTTGCTGACAATGCCAAGCTAATTAGATTAGATAATATTCCGGAACAGATATCAAGATAGGACTTCTCGCTCACCTGGATTTATGGCATAACTTATAGGCGAATTGTCCACCAAGCAGACTCTGGCCAGATCTTTGTCGACAATGCTCAAATCCTTGACGTATGATCCGTTGACGAAGGTACAAGATTCGCGAAAGAGACGAGTACTGAGCATGCCAGTCCCTTGGTCAAGCCAATCTATGACGGGATCCGCATATTCTTGAAGTGATGCAGTGAAGATGACAACTGTATACCAAGATGATACTTTGCGAAGGAAGAAGTCGACCCAGGGTCTTTTGTAGACGTGGTAAATAACGGAGCGTCCATCAAGAACAACTTCGACGACTCTAACTTTCAATCCTGAAGTGTTGGCTGCGCTCCATCCCGAACGCCCATCGACGGAGGAAGTGACTGCAGAAGAGCCATAGCTCATGCGAGAAGTTGAATGAATGAGTGTCTCATCTAGATCAAGAACGAGTAATTTCGGTTTTGAAAGTGCTAATTGTGCTACTGATGCTTTTGCTGCTGTTGCTGATGAGGTAGAAGCTGTCTTTGCATGATGATGACCACGTGTCGTTGGGTCAGAAATAGATGATGGTATCCGACCAGAATCGAGCTCGCTTTTGCGTAAAAGCTTCTTCTCTTCTGAAGGAGTCCATTCGTCTGATGATGTCGATGCGTAACCCTCTGCTGTATTTGATGCGGTGTCTTTGTCTGTTGTTGAATCTCCTACCACTTTACTGCGACTGAGCAAGCTTCCGATCTTCCACCTTTGGCCTTTCGAGCTTGATGCGGGTACACTGTCGTTCGTTGGCAGTTTTACCTGCGTGGCATCTTGATAAGATGGGGGCGCGTCGTCTACAGGCGTCGATGGTTGTACAGCTAGCACCGGCGCAGTTAGGCCCGGAGCAGCCTCGGGGCTATTTGTTAAGGCGGGGACAGGTTGCAGTCGAATCCCGAAGAGAGCGAAGAACTTCCTCAGGAGCATGTATATGCGAGCTATACATCGTACTGGAAAAGATCTGGCAAGAGCTCGCGTATGCCTGTCACTCAACCTTCGTTGATGTTGAGGTGTACGGACTTCATCATGTGACTGCGGCGGCGGAACATGCCGCCGGAAGAGCTTTCCTTGGAATCGAGAAGCAGGAACAGTATGAGATGGTGTTGTTGATGCGTATAAGTCACTTGCTGTGCCATTGCGCGTGTCGATGCTTGATGTTCCGTCAATCGCGCTGCCGGAAGCCTCATCGATTGCTTCTTCTGTTGGGGTAGGCAAGCGTGACGGTGGAGGAGTAGGATAGACAGAGGCAGGATCCAGAGATGCAGCATTGGTAGAATGAGAGATTCGTGCTGCAGCTTCTTCTAGATCTTCATACGCTGCAGCTTCAGGCGACTTGACGATGTGTGTCAGGTCTTCCTTGAAGGCTGGCGGCAATAGTGATGATGCTGTTGACCGCGATGAGCCTGGTATTCGCGACGAGCTTTCCTCATCATTCTGACCATCTATCAGGCTATCCAGCACTTGCTTATCATTGTCAAACTCTTGTTGAGCTGACAACGCTCCATTACCATTTCCTTGCTGCCCATCACCTCCAACACCATCGTTATGCCGAGATAGACTGGCCCGGCGTGACGATGAGGAAGAAGGTGTCGGCGAATGATTGCGCTGATGGCTCCAGCCGCTCAGCAGTGCGATGGTGTTCATTCATGGAACCCTGACGACCTTGAGTTCTACCTTGTGGAGTTGCCTATGCTGGTATTCGGCAGAAGTGAAAGCCGCATGCATGCGTTTCAGAGTCACGTTCGTCTACCTGCCTGACAAAGCATTCGGTTCACGCATGGCAAAAGGTAACATGTACGACATAGCTTGCATACAAGATACACACTGGGTCAGAATGAAAGGAACTGTATTGAAGCTGTCACGGGTAATGTAACCGATGCTCCACATTTCGAAATAGTGATGAGGATATGCAAGAATATGCTACAAGAAGTTCAAAGGAAGATAGATAAATGACAATTTTGTAAGTTTCACTGTAACATCTCGGGTGACACGCCAAGAGGTAAGAGCGCTTCATCCAAGATCTCGCTTTTGTAGAAAGCGTCACGGCCTAAGTGTTCCCAGGCTGTCTGCTCCTCAATGACGTTCATGGTACAAGGCTGGAAGGGCGAATTCTGAGAAGTCCAGCCAGTCAGCATGGTGCACTGCAGCTCGCTAGAGGTCAAAAGAACTCACCAGGTCCTCCAAGACAGTGCTGCGAAGAGATGCCTGCAAATCTCGCGGGATCAAGCTGGGCAGCACCAATGCATGTAGCGTTGGTCGATGGGGTAGTTGTGGAATTGGATGTCTTTTTAAAATGGCCGCAGCCGCTTGTAGTGCAGCAGCTATTCTTCGACTGTTGCCTCTAGCTGGGGGTGTCACGACCACAAAGCATTCGAGTGGCGTCCGGACAATATAGACTCCTCTGTCTGACAAGGAGCAAGCGGTTTCATCTCCTAACGCTCGGACCTGAAACATGGAAGGGACTCAGTACGATGGCACTTTACAGAAGAACTAAGATCTTGTGCTTACGAGGGAAGCATTTGTTGAGACGTTGACCTCGTAGAACTGCGTTACACTCTGAGCGACGGCGGCGCTGTCAAGCCTGAAGCGCCAATGCTGCAAAGCGGAAGGGAAAACAAGCTCAGCTCGCTGTCATGCGCAACATCGCCTGTTTAGAGGCAGGCTTACGTTTGCAAAAGCATATTCCTCCTCATGACCCATGATATCGCTCCACAAATCCGACTCGGCACCTTCGAGCATATGAGCTACTTTTCGCTTAGCTCCAGGACCAGCTTTAGCTAATTCTTCAGCGTATTGGACAGCGACTCTGCTTTCTTCGTCTGGTGTACCGCGGCCATACCACACGAAAAGATCTTGGAATACAGATGCAATGTAGGAATAGGCTGAGCACAGTGACGATGCTTGTAGGTCTACTTCGTCGACGAAAGTCAATCCTCTACCTCGTGACTGAACGCGATAAAGAGTAGAATTGAGAACGTCGAAAGTCCCTCGGAAACCCTGATCAGTCGAAACATGTGTTAGTCGGTGACCTGGGTGTAATCACAGCTCATTCTGACTTTGACTTACCTGGCGACTGATCAGTCGCCCTCCCAGCGCTTTGACCAGATGCAAGCTCTCCTTTCCCTGCTCGACATACATGGCAGTCGTTCCATACCTCTTCTCCAGCTCCTGCACCTTTTCCCTACCATCCTCGGAGCAATGCTTGCCTTTCCAGACGATGAGATCGGTAGTGACCAGTCCGCCCTGTTTGGACCTCAGCACTACAGCCAGTAGCTCCGTAGAATAGAAGATAGATTGTTCACTCGGTGGTATAGCGGTCGTCTTGGCATCATCTGTGATGCTCAGAACATCAACTGAGACGTATTGCTGGAAGGTAAGTCGCGAAGTAGACGGCATCGCTAGCTGAGATACGTCCGGTGAAGGTAAGTCTTCCACTCGAATGGCTATATGTCGGCTGGACTCAGTATACCGCTTGGTGCTACTAACTTAGCGAAGGTCACTTACCTGCTCTGCGAGCAATAACAGGGTCAGAAGGTGTCTTCGGCACCTCTTGACTTTCCTGTCTACCGGGAGGTCTTGGAGCATGACGCGCCGGTCCTTTACCAAGAGTCTTTAGCGTTCCCTCCCAGCTTGGGGCTGAGCGATGTCTGTTCTTCTCTTCCTTGGGCGTTTCGATCCCCGAGTCGAGCATAGCAGATCCAATAGCAGCCCACGGATTGTCTTCGCTTAGAGGCGATATAGGCGATATAGTTGTGACCAATTTCTTCTCTTCAAGTTGAGGCGGGTTAGTGCCCGCGGTGGCTGAGATGATTGGTGAAGGATGATCACGATGATGCTTTTCAAACTCGTGAGATAGCGTTCTAGCTGAAGGCCTGGCTGATTCTCCAGAGAGTGCATTCGACTCACTGGGCTGGACGGTATCGATCGAATGAACGGTCTCATATCCTTCCTTGAGCAATTTAGACATTGTTCTGTCGCCGCCGTCTTTTGGTCCTTGGTTGCTATCCTCATTATGTTCTTGAAGCTCGGCGACTGGTAGCGGAGGAGAGAGCTCCTGCCCAGGTAGAGGTAGTTTGGGTGATTCCATGCCAGGTAACGGCAATGGACCAGTCGAGCTCTTCTTCTCCATAGCGTGAGATGTCGGACCAGCCAGAGTATTGGACTGCCAAGTCGAAGGCGAATGCTGGGACGGAGGCTGAGGAGAAGTCGTAGCTGACGAAGGACGAACCATACCAGGCATAGGAACACGATGTTGCTGCTGTTGTTGTTTCTTCATCATTTCATTCATAACATTTGGATTATGAGTTAAGAAAGAGCCAACTTTAGCATTGGGTGATTTATTTGCAGTAGCATCGTTCTCTAGTCCATAGCCATCGAATTCTTCAGGGCGGACTTTATTGAGCACCGGTCCGTTAACATGACGATCACCACCTATAAAATGAGCGAGCTAGAAAAGGGAAAAACAATGCCAAGTTTTAGCGTCGGAAGGCGTATTGCCCTCTCTACACACGTCTCCCACGTCTGGAAACGAGCGCTCGTGCTAAAAGAAAAGTCGACTCACGGACAATGGACGAGCATGCGTAGGTGCGACGCCCAATGAAACAGGGAAAGAAGTAGCCGAAGGTTGAAATACGCTATTCCTAGGTGACAGTTGACCACTTTGACTATTTTGTGACGAGCGGACGTACGGGGCTGGTGATACTGAAATAGGTAGCGAAGGAGAGGAAGAAGAGGGCATAGATCTAGATGATGTCGCCGATGCTGGTTTGGGCGATGGAACAGGTGAGCGGGATCCCAAATTGCTCGTTGAGATCTGAGGCCTTGGATAAGTCGATGAACGTGTTGGTCCTGTGCTTTGTGAGTAACTCGGTGATGGAGAGGTGGAATCTTTAGCCATCCAAGGTGGTTTGGTAGATGGACGTTGGAAAGTCTTTGGTTCTTCTGTGATGGTAACTTCAGGCTTGCTATCTACCATACTTGATTCCGCAGGCGATCCTTCTGACTTGTCGGTGGCACTCGTAGAATGCTCTTCATTCACTATTGGTTTCTCTTTCTCTTGCGGACCTTGTTGATCCGCTCTGTGACTGACGGGTGAGTCGAGTCGCGGAGACGACGCTGGCTTCACACCACTTGCGCTCCCACTGCCACTAGTACTGCTCCAAGAAGGTTTCTTCGTTATATCAGGTCTGCCATATGCCGGTTTCGGCCATTTAGAAGGCTGATTGTCGACCTTTGGAGAAGCAACAGGTGATGCAGAAGCAAAAGCTGAATTTGTAGCGCTGTTGAATTGATTGGGTGTATCTCTGTTCCATCTATCTAGGACGCTGCTTCGTTTAGTCTGTATCGGAGTTCCAGTGGTCACTGCATTGCCTTGTTCCAAGTTAGGTGATGATGATGGCAATACAGGACTCTTGCTGAATGAGCTTGATCTAGCATGTATAATAGGCGAGCTGGAAGAAGTGTCCATCGACGATGATGATGTTCTGTTACCAAAGCTAGATCCAGAAGGAGGTTTCGGGCTATTGGTAGGCGTATACCTGGTGGTTGTCGATGTGAAAGTAGATGCATGAGTAGTCGATTCCTTCTTAGCTTCTCCCCATGCTAGGCGTTGTTTCACAATACTAGCACCTCTAAGGCGACCTAATGAAGTCATATCTTCGCTGTCTACCGCCGCTGTTTTAGCAGCAGCAGCAGCATTTTTATCATCCTTCGTTTGAGCGTTGTCATTGCTGTGACTCTTATCGTGTGCGAATGCATGCAATGGTTTTGGTGAATCTACATGTGCGCTTGCGGAGGTGCTCGTGCCTGTGCTGGGTGATTTACTTCCTGCTTCTGCTTGTGCCGAAGAGGTCTTCTCGTCATTCAATGAAAGTCTATCCATAGGTACTGGTGATCTCGATATATTCCTGTTATATATAGGTTCTGCGTTATTACCCGAGGTAGCACTTAGAAGAGGTGATTTGATAATGATGGAAGAGGCAACTCCAGTGCGCGTAGGTGTAGGATCCGTAGCGCTCTTTTCAACTTGACCAAAGGCTGCAGAGGGAGAGTACGAATGTGGCTTCGGGTTTAAGGTCGAAAGACTCGGCGAAGGAGTAGCTCTCGTCATTCCAGGCAATGCTACACCACTTTTATCACCATCACTAGCCTGTTGATAATGTTGGTAACGGGGTAGCAGGCCAGGATTCCTAGCTAGAAAAGTAGCTTGAGGAGTCGTTCTTTCCTCTTTTGAAAGTAGAGATTCTTCTTCGTAAGGACGTACTTTATTCAATATTGGACCTTTGATTCTAGTGTCACCACCTATGAAATTGGCTAATGACGTTCCTCCTCCTCCTCCTCCTCCTCCTGTACGTGAATTATTTGATGATAGAGAGGCTGCTTGAGAAGGAGATGATGATGATGATGATGATGCTATCCGGCCTGTAAATACAGGAAATGAAGATGCGTGATGTTTTATTCTTGTATTTGGATCTACATGTATTGTACTGCCAGTGCCACTACCGCTGCCAGTGCCAATAGTAGTAGTATGCCCTTCCTGATGCGAGCTCGAGCGTGATGCGGCAATTGAGCCAAGTGGAGGACTAGTCAACGGCGACATCGACGAAGGAGGAGGAGGGGAAGTGACATCTCCCATGTTTGAAATTGATTTCTGAGATCTATTAGCAGCTCTATTCGCTCTCATTGCACGGGTACGATTGACTTCCTGTGAAATGATGATACAGACACAATGATCACCATTCATCATCATCAGTCAACTTGGTCGGGTGCTGTGTTCATACCCAAGTCCAGCAGGGCTCGTGACGCACCTCCCGTAGTCGCTCTGCTTCTGACATTCCTTTAGCATGATCTTCTTCTAATTGTTTCGCTTTACCAGTGAGTTGTGCTTCCACTGTAACGATAATGTAGCAGCACATAGCCCGGGAATTGAGCGCAATCAATATCCAAATCAGCCTCATTACCAGCAGTTCATAGCCAGTAAGAGGGAGAGAATGAATACGCACACTTGGAAGGAGTGGCTGTTGATGGAGTGGCCATGATGTCAGTAAGATAGCGCCCTCGATGGGCCGGGATGGACGGGTTATACAGTCAAGGAGAGGTAGAGTCGTGGATGTCCACTGGAAGCTCAGGCGGGGACGGACGTACAGGATGATCGAGGTCGAATATGCTACAAGACAGCCAGCGTAGATTGAATTGATGTTTAGCGGCGACCTCTGTTGTTACGTAACAAGCACTTAAGCACATGCTGTGTCCCCTGCTTGTAAGTAATCCTTTCGCTCTTCAATAACAGTATCACTCTGTATCTCATTTAGTGCGATCAAGAAGGACCTGCTCGAGCTTTGCAACGCACAAGTCCATGCTAATGATGCAAGAGACCCAGCCTGTAGCAGACTAGTAAGGCAGATCCATGACTTCTTCCACTCAACTCGTAGCATATACAGTGACTACTGCTATAGCCGGTCAACCAAGCAAGTAGCATAGTCCGACCTAAATTGGCACGTGCTTCATTGAGGAGATCGTGCATGGGCGGGGGAGAGCACTCAGACATAGGTGAAAGATTGAAGTACATACGCGGTCATGATCCTTTTGTGTTGATACAGTTTCCGCTACTTCTCTCTCTATCAGTAGCCGCCATGCAATACGCTCTCTCTGTCTATGGTAATCGGCCTCTTCTCTCTCGAGCTCTTCAGGAAGCTTCTTTTCTTTCTTTCCTCTTTCTCTGTCTGCTTCTATTGATTTGCTTCCGATAACTCCTTCTTCATTCAATTGCTCTTTTGGCACGAGTACAGGCAACAATGATTACGATATATTCACGAGTGCTGCAAGGCACACATGTAGTGGTACCTGGTTTGGATAGCTTTCTCCTGAACTGAAGCTTCTTCTTCTTGCAGGGAGAGAACAGCTGACGCATGATGGAGTGTTGCTGATGATGAGCTTTTCCTCAATGAGCAGCTTCTATTACACAGTACGAAGACAAGAGTCACGAACCGAGCAAGCAATCTACAATCTACACTTACTCCTCCTTATTTGGGCCATCAAGGTGTCACTCTCTCATCCGCTCTCTCCCCTTCAAAGGGTCAAGCTCATCGCACCGGCGACTTCTCTCTCTCTCGATGATCATGGCTATCCTCACCACTTCGTATAATATGCATCAATAACGATTACCATCATGGAGACCACGGAACATCCTACGCAAGACCATCGCAGGAACAGGGCACCTCCTGCTGCTCTCCTTGTTCAACCATCGACCTCGTCCGTGCGTGGTGATCTTCAAGAAGTGGTGTGTGCGGTCAATAGCGAAGAACAAGCGGACAGTGATGAAGGAGACTACGATACATTCAGAGAATCATCATTTGATGGTCTTACTGGCACTACTACCATCCCTCATCTATGGACTGATATGCCGATAGCTGGACCATCACCATCATCATCGTCGTCGCCGTCTATTGCAAGAGTAAACGGACAGGCCAGTGCTGCAACCATGTCAATCTCAACATTGGATCATCATCATCATCATCATCAACAGCAGTCTGCAGCGGACACCTTCTCTTCGGCTGCTTCTACTACGTCTACTGCAATCGATACGATACCTTCATCTTCCACGGCAATGCCATCGTCTTTACTTCAGAACACGGCAGCTGGAATAGCAGGATCGACGGCGTTATCTACATCGAACAACGATACTAATACAGGAGATACGAGATGTACATCAAGCTGTTCATATGCTTCTTCGTCGTGGGCACCATCCACACATCTAGACAAAGAACATAGATTCAGTATTGTCAGTAGTACAGGTACTTCTGCTACTTCAGAAGGATGTCACAATCATCATCATATGATCTCAACCTCGGAAATAGCCAGCAAGCATAATTCACTCACTGGTATTATGGGAGTAGCGAATAGTTCCGCTTTCACTGCTGCATCTTCTGCTTCTCAGGTGTGTCACTCCCTTTTCTTTGGTCTGTTGTTAGGTGTATTTCATCTGTCCAAAAGCCAACTGCTCACTCTGCTCGTGCATCACAGGCATCCGAAGCAACTCCAGTATTCACCTTTATGGCTTCATCAAGCTCACTGCCAACGGCGCTCTCAACGACCACAACGACGACAATCAGTACTTGTTCAGCGGGTCCCTCACCTTCCTCAGCGTCAACATCAACAGCATCCGCAAGTACCGCTATTCCAGCAGCACATAAACGTTCTTTCTTATCGAGCGTCTTGTCGCGCTCTAACTCTCTCTCGGGACAAAATCGGAATGAGGCCTTACGTAGAACAAGGACTATTTCATCCTCTCACGGCAGCAGTAGTAGCAACAGTAGCAGTGGAGTGTATGCTGCTGCTTCTCCGGGCCTGCAAGCTTCCAGCAGCAACTCGAATGTACACGCTCGACACGCTTCGAATCCTTACATTCCCATCTCATCGTCATCGTCTTCTCTCAATACTGCAACGCCCTCGTCTCCCAGGCGTGAACGACGAGTAGGAGATACGGCCAAAGGACGTCCATCGACAAGTTCATCAGCAGCAGCTACAGTCGTGCCACCGCCTGTAGATTCAGTCTTTTCAACAGCTTCAAAGCCCTATATTCACGAAGATAACACCCAGACGATTGGAAGAGCTTCATCTCCTTCTTCTTCTTCGTCGGCGTATGGTAGTAGTGGAACGACGCCGACTTCTAGAGCTGCCAGATATCTATCTAGGCACTTTACGGGACCTGCATCATCAACTAATGCAAGATCTGAATCTGCCTCGGAGGAAACAATGCGGAGATCACCTACACCTACTATATTCTCCTCTGGTGCTGGTCCCAGCGGCTCGAATACGAGTGGGACTAGATCGACCAGTATGCCTATGCTTTCTTCGACGTCCAATAACAGCTCCACTTCCCTCCTTGCGATGTCGCCTCACGACAGCTCATTTACTGTCAAAAGCACCCCCAAAGCGAAGGAAAAGGGCAAGCAAAGACCCGCACCTGCTTCCGCAGGTCCAGCAACAGTGCCATTAAGCACATTCAATCTAGCTCTCAATCCACTCACTCCTCAATTATCTCTAAGTAGAGCAGGTCAACCTCTCTGCGGAGCTGTGTTGGATGAGAAATATCTACTTATTGGAACTACTTTAGGATTGGATTTTATACCTTTACATCGTGAGGGGAATCGATCCTTACGAGGTGGTATATTCGGGAATGTTTCTTCTTCCCTAAGTGAACGATTTGGAGTAAATACATCATCGTCCTCTACATATATCGATTCAATCAATCCTTCTTCGCAACACAATGGCACACCAATTGGAAATGGAATAACGGACGAAAATCTAAACAAGAAAGTACGAAAACCCATTCCACTAGTTAAGAAGACTCGCTTTAAACAACTTGTCATCTTATCGGTGAGGAGTAATGTACTACTTGCAATAGCTGGACGTAATGACCATGTTAGAGTTTATTCATTGGATACTTTGCGGAAATTGTTAGAGAAGAAAATGAAGGATATAGTGGATAGTAATGGTCCCTCGACTGCGTCGAAATATGATGCTAGGAATAATATAAACAAGGGGCTTGGTCTGAATATGCCGAAGAAGGTGAACACACCCATGTCTGGTGATTACAAAGGAAAAGGAAGAGCTTTACCCCCTCTGGCATCATCAGGACAAGGACAAAGCACAAATGAAGATTCGAACGCCTCAAGGCAGTATAGCCCTCCTCCAGCGTATGAGCATACCCCAACATCGTTGGCCTCACCATATCCTGCAAGTGGTGATAGCAGTAAAGATATCCCAGCATCATCCCGTCGGCAACTTGCGAGAACATCAGCAGAGCAAGAAACACCTTCTTCTGCTACTTCGACCAGCTTTCAATCCATCTCTTCCTCTTCCCAGCGCGGCTCGCATTCACCTCGCGAACACGTAGCGAGTTCCGCACGTGCCTTAAGGCGCGGTAAACCAGGCAACACAAGCTCTCGAAGGGCATCCAATGCTTCTAATGCCGACCCTACCGTGACGAGCGGCAGTAGCTCTCGAAGTAATTCCAGGCGAGGATCATCCGCTACCGTCGTGCCTGATTCTATCGCTCGAATGTCCACTGCTTCTATGTATACGCCCGTCTCGAGCGCCGGAAGGAGGAGACCGTCAGTAGCTACGATAGTACCTACAAGTCCTACCAATCTTACCTACAGTTCCGGCATTCAATCTACAATCACACGGAGAGGCTCGACTGCTCAACTGGCAGATATGGGCCAAGTAACTTCGGAGCAGCATATCCCTCGAACCTCACTACTCGATGGAGAAAATACCGAAGATGGTAGCGAAAGCTATGAGTGGGTAGATGCACCTGAAGACGACAGTGATAGTAACGAATGGACTGCTAGCGGGTCTTCTGGTTATTCGTTCCCTCCTCACCCAGCTGCTCCAAGAAGAGATAGCATACCTGCAGTACCTCCCCTGCCCGAACAATATGCGACCTTCGCTTCTGTATCCACATCATCAGTAGCTCACGCCAGAGCTAGGTCCGCAAGCGGGACTTCCTCTTCCACGATGCATAGATTGCGGATGACACCTAGATCAGCTCGGACAAGAGTAGAGACATACTCTGAGGAAGAAGATGAGGAGGCTGGGAATGATCAGGTAGATAACGCAAGCGTGTATGCTACGCCTGCAATTGGCTCAGAGAGCGAAGTACTCGATGAGGAGCAAGAAGGCCAGCCTCAGTCTCCCCGGGCATCGACTTCCTCAAGCGTTCCGCTACTCTCGAGACGGCCGACGTCCATCGCAGAAGATGAACGGAAACGTAAGGTCGCCCAGGCAAAGAAGAACAGACGACTTTCGCTGGCAGATATTCTGAATGAGTCGCGCGCTGATCCCTTCCAAATCGAGGATGCACCACCTGTACCTACTTCGTCGCGCAATGCGTTCACCGATCCTCTACCTTCCTCTTCCCGGTTCTCTGACTCATTGACGAGGACATCGACATCGGCTACTTCGTCGGCTGGTGCACTCCGTCAGCCTGTGACACCTCGTAAATTCGAAGCCCGTTCGGCGACCGCTAAATCGACCCATGGTGGCCTTTCGGATCTTGCGGACTTCCTGAGTGAAGGTCCGCCTGAGCCGGTCGATACGGCATCCTCTAGAAGATCTACACCAGCATCGACATCAACATCTACATCGCCCTTCTCGCTTTCGCGCCCTTCTGGATTTCTGAGGCGGACGTTGACGTCTACGAGCATCCCCGAGATGCAGCAACGGAACCGAGCAGATAGTCCAGTAACTACTCCATTGCTCAATTCTCGTTCTCCTTCCTTGAGTAGCTTTTCCACTTCGACTAGCACGCGAACTGCGAGATATACGCCTAGAGACGCTCAAATCCTTAAGATGGACACTCAGGAGCTAGCTGGAAGAGACAGTTTACTCGATCTCTTACGCGAAGGCCCTTCGCAGGAAATGCCAATAGCTAGAGCTACGGGTCCGCCCACCACACCTAGACGAGCCTCCCACTCTCGCAAACTGCAGAAGGGACAACATCAATCGTCAGCTTTTTTGCAGAGCAACAAGTCCAGTACTTCCAATCCCGCGACTCCGTCACTGACGGCGCAAAGATCAGCGTCCGTCCCACAGAGTCAGATGCAAGTTGGCACTCCAGCAGTTAATACCCATGTCGGAGGCATAGCCCCTCGCCATCGTACGCGCTCCGATGGTGCCATCATGCACAGAAATGGCAACTACATCTTACCTGCCGATGAAATCGTACCCGTGCCCGTTACAGTCACGACACCTGCACCTACCGACTCCTTCGCCGACAAGACGCGGAAAAGAAGATCGTTACAGCCTCGAAGCCCGACTTTCCGTCAATTCATCGCTGAATTCGATCCACAACCACCTACCATTGATCCTGATACCGGACAAGCGCAGCAGATGGCCCGTGGGCTGTCACTGCAAGAAATGCTGGCTGGTGCAGGATCGGATGATACAGCTTCGCCTGTGCTAGGAAGTGAAGATGACAGTAGTGCCCCCTTTGCTCAAGCTGGAAGTGTAGCTGGGCATGTTACCGGCAACGCAGAAGCGGGAGAAGGACAGGCACAGATTCGAAATCGTCGTAACAGATGGTCTCTCCTCAATGGTCTGCGCTCTTCGCCGAGTGTAGATGATGCCGCTGGTAGCGCAAGTGCAGGGCGTCAAAGTGAAAGTCAAGGGGGTGAGCCTGTCGAGCCACGTCATAGTACTTCAGCGGAAAGGAGGAACATTGGATTGCCCGCAAGCACAGCGATGACATCAGCCGCACCTTCGGCGAATCCGTCTGGCCTTCCCCCAGTCTTGAAGCCTGTGCGCCCGTATCCACTAATGGATGATGAAAGTCCGCCCTTTGGCAATCTCACACCGGACATGCAACAGCAGCTGGCAGAAGGAGCGAGCGATCCCGATGGTACAACTATCATGTTCACTCAGCCGACAACAAGAGCAAGTGGAGAACTTATAAGCACAGCTTCTGCACTGAATGGTGCATCGGCAGTCGCCACTAGCGCTCAAAGTAGAATGTCGTCCAAAGTCAACTCCGCTGGATTGCAGAAGGATCCTGTTTCTGGAAACCTTGAATATGTCAAACTTGCACGGACGAAAGGAAGTAGATTTATCAGGGCTAGCGAAACTGGAAAAAGAACATATCTGGCTGTGCTGTGTGGTGACGCAGGCGAACGTATCGAGCTTTTCACAGTGAGTATAGGAGCGCAGACCATTATCTCAATGACACGGATAGTAGTGCTGACATATGTTGACAGGGCGCAAAAAACGTCTCGCTATCCCTGAACAGAACATTTGTTCTTCCAGAAACGCCGCGAACGTAAGCGATCGTGGAGGGGCATGAAGGGCGTCTCACTGACTTTGTCTGCTTCGACAGCATCGAGTTCCAACTTCAGGGAGAGGATCTTCTAGATCTATACCTCATCTATGATTCTGCCATTTTTGCCTTGGAGCCATCAACGGTACGAGTCCGCGAAGTAGGCATCCAGCGAAACGAACGCCGTCAAGCTCGTCGCGAGCGGGATAGAATGCTTAGACAGACTGAGATATTGGAGGGCGTAGACACTTCGGTGCCGCCTCCTTCGCCGGGATCTCCTCCGTCTCGTGTTGCCCGTGCGAGAGACGCGACGGAGGCTAGCGAGACCGATGAGGCTGAAGCTAGACCGGCTGAGGGCATCAGCTCACAGGCAGTCGATCCGATCCAAACAGAAGGCTCGTCATCGGCCACGTCGCGCGCGCCTTCCATGGAAGAAGAAGCTGGACCAGCGAATACGGCGACACAAAGTGAAGCTGCAACTGTCGGGAATGAGACCGAGAATACCACCACAACGACCGTCTCAAGCGTAGTGGCTACGAATGCCACGAACCCGGAAACATCTACGCCAGCGGACAACACACCCTCATCACCTACTTCCGGTGCACCTACTACTCCATACACGACATTTCAGCAACTTGAATTTCTGCCTCAAATTCCGCCTTCCGCACTCGCTTCATCCTACATCATTCCACCTACATATGAGACTGTCCTGTCCGCTTCGCCAAATCAAGAGAGTAACAGTGGGATGTTCATCAATAGCCAACTTGGCTATGGAGCACCTTCAGTCTATGGCTCTTCTGCCTCGTCTGACAACGTCATAATGCCATATGGATCATCGCCCGAGCTCAGTAGATCAGCGACTCCATCTGGCGGTCGTTCGCACATCAACTCGCCTCCTGGTGCGCTATTGACACCCAATTGGAGGTCACCTACTAGCATACAGCAGCAACAATATCCCGACGGCCAAACACCACCTTTGCTCAGTCCTGTGTCTTTACTAGCCAATCCTTCGGCGAAGAATATCGGTCCTCCCGGCCTGTTCTTCGTCAGTAAAGGAAGGACGTCTACTGGCATTGTCGTGAGTGCTTTGCAAGTGCAGAAAGAAGCTATAAACGAGCGAGCTGACGATCTGTGTGACCTTAGGACGGTGATGGGAGATCTGTGATTCGGAAGCCTATCTCATGGCTGACGGCTTCTGAAGAGGCAGCCGAACTTCCTGAGTATGTGGTCACATCGATCATTTGGGAGAAACAGTGATGCTGACTACAGGATGTCCGTCATCTGCAGACAATACGAAGGCTTGAATCACTTCTCTCGCTTAGAGATCATTCTAAGCTCGACGGACAAGACTCGAGTCTGCATCGCAGCATTCGGGCCTACTTCCGTACGGACAATTGAACTAGGTCACACAACTCAATTGCACAGTATAGAGGTGATCCCCTACGAAGCATTCAAGCGACAATCGAAGAGTAATGCAATGGTGAAAACGTTGAAGAATCAAGGAAAGGAAATACCTGATGAGATGGTCTTTGTGAGGGATGTCACGTACTTGGCTAAAGCTGGTCAATGTACCTTTTTCGCTGAGAGGGTCGGAAGTAACGTTGGGATATACTCGCTGGGAGCGGCGGGATATACGTTTCACTGAATAGCGCATCAAAGAGTAGCAGAAACCCCTTGAGTGAAATAGAGCTTGGTTACGTCCGGTGAAGCAAATTGATGCGCTGCAACAAGAACTGTAGAATAAAACGACTACCGTTCGAGAATTACCCTATACTCTAGTTAGTTCTCGCGCGACGTAATGCAATGTAGCCTTGTCACATCTCCAGTACAAAGCAATATACGCACGAATGAAGCATGAGTCAATGTTTGGCTTTTGTGGTCTGCGACTGTCTACGCTGTAGCGGCTGAACAGCTTTGAAACACGTGCAAAATGCTTCCTCCACTTCGCTTCCCACAGCAGACCTGTTGCGACGGTATAAGAAGCATAAGCCAGCTGTTACGCAACCTGGACGCTTGTCTCGTCTTCCCATCCGTGCCGCCTAGGCTTTTGCAATGTTAACCTTTTTCTCAGTAGTGCGCGCCTGTCTGCTTGTTTACGCGTCTAAATTCAACGACAGGCATACCAGGAATGCAAGCTTTTGCAATATCAGGGTTCAGTGGAGCACCTTCTGCAAATACATCGACGAGCAGCATCGTATCACGGTTCGACTTGCATCGCATTGCCTTCTACTCCACCTTGACAGCAAAACTCGCCTCGTCATCGTTGTTCAAGGTCACGCATACTTTGTTTTTGGCTGTCTTCATCACACCGACCAACTTTCAAGCTTCATCGATGTGTCACCGACAACAAGCTACACTCCGGTGATAAGAACAAAAATGGACCAGCAAGCTATGCTGGAGGTAGCTACAGCTGCTGCTGCCGCTGCTGTTGGCGATGCTGCTCCTCCTGCAGACACGCCTCAAATAGCAGTCAGTGTCGGCATAGTCGTAGCATTGGGTGCAAGCTGGCTTTCGTCGCTGGGTGAGCGTCTACATGGCTCAGACAGCACTTCCCTTGTGCTAACATAGCAATCCAACAGGTCTTACTATCCAACGCAAGAGCCATCTGCAGAACGAGAGGCAGCCTGTCTCGTGTAGAAAGCGAGACTTCAAGCGACCGTGAGTGTGGTTGATCGAAGAAGAATACCAATACTGACAGGCATACATCGACGTGATCCACTTGGTTGCTACAGACTATGGCTACTTGGATTTGCCATCTTCATCACTTCGAATATCCTAGGCAGCGTGTTTCAAATAGGCGCACTCTCGATTACACTGCTTGCACCGCTTGGTGCTGTGTCGCTGTTATGGAATGCTTTCTTTGCTCGCATACTGCTGGGTGATGTATTCTCGAGGTACCTTATCTTCGGTAAGTCCCCCTCCGTCGTCTCCCTATGCTTCATCGAGGTCTTGCGCTGATTGTGTTTATTGATGTCTTGCATGACGCGCTGCATGCATTGTTACTACTTACGTTCACACAGGTACGATCCTTATTGCAGGCGGAGCGGTTCTCATTGCTATATTTGGAGTCGTTCCAGAGAAGACACATACACTCGAAGAGCTCATCCAGCTGTACAACAGGCCAAGTTTTGTGATATGGATGGTATTGCAGTTCATCCTGCTAGTAGCGGTACTAGGAGCAGCTCATTATTCCGAACGTTCGCTTGACCGGAATCTACAAGATGTATATATTGCCATACCATCTTCTGCGGTAGAAGATGAATATGATGAAGATGATGACGACGACGATAACGATACGAGTGAGCCGGAAGACGAGCTTGCAACGCCTCCTCAATCAGCATTGCCGAACAAATCAACCAAAGCGACAAGCAGTAAGACGGGCAGAAAGGCTAGGCGGTGGTCTACGCCGCCATCGTACTTGGCGCTTGCAGGGAACGACCTCGCAGCATCATCTCCTCCGAGCGGACGTGATAGTCGACCAGACTCGCCTGCACATCACACAG
Organism: Cystobasidium slooffiae; assembly: GCA_019775285.1. Classification (NCBI taxonomy): domain Eukaryota; kingdom Fungi; phylum Basidiomycota; class Cystobasidiomycetes; order Cystobasidiales; family Cystobasidiaceae; genus Cystobasidium; species Cystobasidium slooffiae. The sequence continues at coordinate 75,653 of JACWFZ010000031.1, read as the reverse complement.
TCGTTGCTCAGGCGAGTATGCCAGGCACTCCAAACACAATAGCTTCCGCAGCTTCTCAATTACACAAATCTACAACACCAACATCACGTAAATCAAGACATGTAAGCTTTGGTCAAACTAAATATCGAACCTTCAACAATTCAACAGGATCACCAGCATCGAGTGATTTCAATGCCTCACAAAAACGTGGTTTCAGAAAACCATCTAATTTGTCAACGAATACGATACAACAAAGATTTAGTAATGATAAAGCTGAGAAGATCAGATTGTGGTTGGGTATTGCTTATGGCAGTGCTAGTGGTACCATGTCTGGATTATGTCTATTATTCGCTAAGACTGGTGTGGAATTGTTGATCCTTACCGTGGTGGGACAGAATCAATTCAAGAGATGGGAAAGCTGGATGATTGTTCTGGCCTTGCTTGTTTGTGCTTTACTTCAGGTACGGCTCATTCTCCCAATCTTAAACATTCTCTGGAGCCTATAACTGACTCTACCGCTGCTTTCCTTCAGCTTTTCTACCTCAATAAATCTCTTCGACTTGTCGGGCCAACACTCATCTGTCCCCTCGCTTTCTGCTTCTACAATCTTTCTTCAATTTTCAATGGCTTGATGTACTATGATCAGTGGAGCAGACTCACACCACTGCAAGATGGACTCATGTCCCTTGGAATCGCCATCTTGCTAGGTGGAGTCTGGATAGTCAGTATAAAATCACCAGCGGAGGAAGTGACTGAAGACATCGATTTGGACGAATGTAGTTCAGATGAAGAAGCTGGTTTCTTGTCCTCGTCAAGATCAAGTTTCGATGTCGAAGCAGGAGGAGGTCGATACCGCGACTATGCCGGCGAGAATGCCGAGAGAGAAGAAGATGATGACGACGAAGATAGCGACGGAATCCAGCAGCATCGAGAAGAGACATTCGGAGATTTGAAGAACCGAATAGCTTCCTTATATCAAGCATTCTTGACTGATCAAGCTGGTCCACCTCGAGGATTTGCAATCGGAATTTCAGCATCATCACCTGGTTTCGCTATTCGACCGCAATACCATCATGCTAGAAGAAACACAATGATTAACGTCCCATCGCAATTGAGGTCTTCTTCCAATGCATCATCCAATGCAGTCTCACCAACTGGAACGCCGGGAGTGAGACATTCCCACACACGCTCGGACGACTTTGGCTTCCCTAGTCCGCGATTGGACGCAAACCTCACTGCGCAACGAGCAGTGACAAGCCGGCCGTCGGAACAGCTGAACAGGTCTACCAGTGAACCTACAACTGGCGCAGAAGCAGAAGCAGCAGCTACGTCCTCCAGTACACGCGAAAGAGACGCGATGCTCTCGCACCGACATAGACGGAAACGATCACTTGCAGGAGAATACTACGTCGGCACAGCAGATCCATTCGCTGAACAGCCAGTCTTGCATTCCGATCTGTACAGTAGCGTAACGAGCCCTACTAGTCCGAGGCATGGAAGGAAACGTGCTGGATCGGCGGGTAGTATGACTAGGCGGAGTGGAGCGAGTGGGCCAATGTTCGGATTGGAGAGACAAGCTAGTCAGGATACAGCGTCGTCGGCTGCTACGAAAGCTGGAAGTAGCAGCAAAGGAGGCAGTCTGTCAAAGTATCTTCCTTGGCATTCTAAAGACGATGAGAGTCCGCCCAACCGCGACGTATGACACTTAGGATCTCTCGACGAGTAATTTCCGGCATGACCAGCATGCAGTAGCAGATTTAGACCGTAGAATACAGGTCATACTCCTGTTGTAGCAAAAGACTAGCTTCTTCTGATTTGGGTACATAGAATTTCTCTTCATACACTGCAGTAGCATCTCCTAGACATTTCAATCATCTATGCCGTGTAACCTGTGCACTTTCCATTTGGTCCATTCTTCTATGCTACATTGCCTTCTTATCATTTCTTTTGTACTGATTTGCACTGCATCTTGCGTATTCAACTGAGAAGTTCCCATTCTTCGTTAGCAGGATCCCATCCCAGGGTTTTCGTGCTGATCAAAGACGCGTCAGAATGAATGACGTGAACATTGGCAGAGGGAAGTGGCTTACTCAATGCCACACTGAATGAGCAGCTTGGCAAGTCCCCGTTTAGTCGGATCGTCATCAACCTCCATATCCCCTTCATCCTCTTCGGATCTTACAGCGGTCTCTTCTTCGTCATGAGCGGTATCGGACAGAGCGTCGTTGTCCTCTAGATCCTCACGGTCATCGATCAACTTCCTCTCGTGTTCCTCATCACAGCTCTCTTTATCTGTATCATGTTCAACTTCCTCGTCATTATTGTCTCGCCGAGCTCTTTTTGGTTGCTTGTCGTATGTGCTAGATGAGGCTCGCTTCTTTCGAAGGCGGGCCATCGCTTCCTCAGGATCAAGATCAGGTAAATCGTCGCCTTCTTCCTCCAATTCTTGATAGAGTGCCTTCCTCTCCTCCTCTGGAAGTGAGTCGATAGCATCTGAGACTTGCTGCCTAAGCCTATCCACGCTGCCTGTTTCTTTCCAGCTTGATCCGCCTTTTCGCCGCCGCCTCCCCGCGCTGACCTGAGCCTGCGGGTCTGAAGTGTCCCATCCCCAATTTCCACCACCATTGTTCGATTTATCCTGTTCAGACCCATATCCAAATCCGCTATCTCCATTTTGCGCATCACCATGAGTATTCATACTATCCTTAACAAGTTCGTAAAGCATTTCAGCCGCTTCTCTGCCTTTTTCTAACCATTTCAAACTCAGCTCTTTGATGTGTTCTGTGTTATCAGCGCTTTCTAAACCTTTTTCGCTGGCTATGCGATGCCTCTTCGCGTCTTTCAACAATGCAAGTCGTCTTTCGAGCTTCGGTAGGGCCGCTGCCAATTGTATGGAGGACATGGGATTTCCATCCGTGTCAAGCATATCAATTGTGAGCTGTGCTGAATTCTCGCCGTTGCCAGTCTGGGATGTCCGACCGAAGAGTGACTTAAAGGCTTTGTTCAGCGCTGCGTTCGCCGGAGTACTTGGTTTCTTAACAGGGGCAAAAGAAGATGGTCTTGGTGTCGGCCGACTTGTAGTGACCGGTGATGACACTGATCCAGGAGAAGATGTGGAAGCTGCCAGTATTGAGGGCCGACCCAGGAGTGATTTGGTTCCATTCGTAGCTGTACTTTTAGATGGTGTAGATGTTGATGCACCGTTGTCTGCGCCACTAGTGCTGTCTTTGCGTGCTATCATAGGAGAACGAAAGGGCTTCATTGCTTTGTTCGAAGCGAGCATGCCTCCGACATAAGTTTGTCCTTTCGTGCTATTCCGATGTAGCCGGGGTAAAGTGGAAGGCGTGGAAGTTGTAGCTATTGTCGAGCTGGTAGATTTGGAAGGCGTATCCACATTTGCGGTCGAAGCGGTTTCCGGCTGATCGTCCGCTACGTGAGATGGTTCATCGTTCTCCACAGTTACTGGGACAGTTGTAGACGATAACTTCGCTGATCCTGTCTCTTCAATAGGTATACTTGTCCGCGCTTCGGATGCTTGCGAGTTCTCACTGCCAGATATCTCAGAAGCACCGGTCGTCTTATCGCTAACCTCCGCCCCATGCGGCGGCCGGACGACCCTCTCGGAAGATACAGGTCCAGCTTGATCAGCAAGGTTTATAGCGTTCTCCATGTCGGCTTCAGCGGGACTTCCAGGTGGCATTGTGTGTGCCTGCATTCTGCTCTTCTCTGCCACTATGTCTCTTTGACCCATCGTCTCCTCCGGCGGTCCATGCACTTCTTCAAGCATGACCTTCTGTACAGAAGTGGCTTCTTCATCTCCTGCAGGCATTGTGCGGTCTTCTCGAGTGTTCGAGTTGTCAAGGTTACGCATAGCAGACAATCCCGTTGATTTTGCGCCCTCCTTGTCCTGGCTAGAAAGTACGGATCCGTCCATGGAAACTTTACTTGGCAGATCTGCGTCATCCGGCTCACTCTGTACTGTGCCATCCACTTCCATCACTATAGCGGTCCGGTTTTGCTCGCTAGTAGAAGCATGCTTGTCTTCTTCTCCAACAACTTGATTAGCCGATGCGACTACTTGAAAAGTTGAAATACCCCCTGAGGTCCCTTCGATTCGTTGAATTACGGGCTGCATATCCCTGCCAGGTGAAGTCTCCGAAATGTCGCCAGAAAGAGGTTTTTCAACACAAACAGCGGCCATTCCGATCGTGCCATCTGGCTTGGAAGTGACCCCTTGCATGTCAGAATCTGCTGCATTGTCCTTGGGTAGTTCAGTATTGCCTTCTTCTAGAGGTACAGTAGTCCTCTCGGCACATTCGGCAATTATAGTTTCGGGTTGAACCAGGTCTTGCTCAAAAGCATCGGCATGACCAGAAGGGATTCCTGCCGGTGCTGGGCTTTCAGAAGGTTTTGGTGGTGAATGTAATTGATCCTTTGAAGGTGATTCCTGAACAGCCTCTTTAGCAGCAGATTTTGCAATTTCGACCGAGTCGTCTTCAATGCCTTCAGAACGCTGATTATGCAGCTGCACAGCCTTGTCGGATTCTATCTGATCTCGTTCCATACCTAAATGAACTACCTCAAATGTTGTTCCTTCATCTTCTTCTTCTTCGTTGAGTTCTGAAAGTTCCGAAGATGGTACAACAGGTGAGCTTGAACCAATTGGTCTTTCTGAAAAAGTAGGTTGAGAATCTTGAATGACGCATATCTCCTGTGATGTCGTTGTTGTTTCTTCATTGTTATTCTCACGTTCGATCTCGTTGAGTACTTCTGCAGAAACAGAAGGAGACGTCGGAGGCGGTCTTTCTTTAAGCGCAGGTGAGTAAGATAGAATGCGAGCCGAAAGTTTCGGGGATGGTGAAGCTGATAGATCGCGCGTTGGAAGTGGTGGTGATACGTCACGAATGGGCAGTGGTGGTGGTGCATCATCAGAGTTTAGAAATTGCGGTTCTCCTTCTTCATCTGCCCTGTGTTCACTGGCTAACTGGTCGGGACACGCTCTTGATTCTTGAGATTCAGTAGCGGATTGAGATGACTAGATCATATATCCATACGTATGCAAATCAAATAAAAAAACAGGTCAGAATCAGGGAAGGGAATACAATAATAGTACGGCGAGGAAAATACAGGAAACATACGAAGTCGAAGGATTCGGGGAGATCCACTGCCTCCTTGAGATTTGAGTCATGTTCGTAAGATGCGGATGTGTGCATAGCATGGGTGATGTCCTTGTCCGAATCTTCACGTATCCGTGTTGACTCTTGGCTTTGCCTGTTCCCATCTTCAGCCACTAGCGGTGGCTCTGTAGAATGGGCGTCGTCCTCTTGTGAGAAAACAGCAGAAGCAGCAGAAGTGACAGGAACAGCAGGTTCGTCTTCTTCTTCAGTCGGCTTATTTACGTGAGTGATAGTGATTGCTGGCAAGTCAGCGATGCTCAGTCGTGCCTCTTCGGTGGTATCGATACCAGTGTTCGAATCTTGTTGATCATCCTCGTTCGGCAGCTGCATCCTCCTACGGTATGTATTATGGAGTGAGAGAAACTTCAAGCCGTTGATCTTGACAGAGCAGAGTGTACGAGGTAGTCGATACGAGATAGCATCGTTTCCGTAATGGAAGCAGTGACGTCGTGAGATACAAACAAGTATTGCAGATTGGTCAAGGTAGAGAGAGAAAGAGAAGGCAATGAAATGGTATTGCTATGAGAAGGGGATGATCGAGATTATATATTACAGAGAAAGCAATGTGGGAAGTGAGAGCTCTGAATGGTGCTGCTTTCAATTACTGTGTTAGTTAAAGTCTTCTAGCGAGAAGCTTGACTTGTGCATGCTGCCCGAGTACAAGTCTATGAAGTGATAGAAGCGAGCAGCCATTGACGCGTCTAGAGCAGTCACGTGCAGAATGCTTGAAGTTGGGAGGGGATGCGGGTTTTCGTGTGAACTCTCTCGAAGCATGAAGGAGGTTATAAGCGTCTTTGCATTGTAAGCTGTCCAGCAGTTAGTATCGGAGGTCTCTATAAGGCAGAGAAGGCAAGGGACTAGCTTTTGCCATGTCTATGGGGATGCCGGATTTTGTATGCCATGCACTCATCCCTTGACGAGAGGAACGAGTCCGATATACTGCCTTTAGGGCTCCCTCGCGAAGCTTAGCCTGCAGTTATCATCCATGGTAGCGATTAGCTTATGCAGCATAGAAATGTCTGTCCATGAGCCGCGTTCACAAGCAGACTGCTTCTTCAGTGTATCCCCGAAATCATGTGGCAAGACCAAGTCGCAGGACAGACAGCAATGGCAAGCGATTTATCAGGGATCAAAGTGATGGAGGCAATTCTATACACACTCAGGTCTCCTTGTCTACAATTCTATGACAAGCTACCCAAAATCTGATTGAAGTATGAAGGTTTAATGCATGGCCACACGGGCTTTTTGGAAAAAGAGGCCCGATCACGTCGTTGACATGAGTGAATGAATGAATGGATCCCAACCCATTCGTTCTTGAAACAACAGCAGCAGGGCAGTACCACTCATCCACATCATCATGGAGTTGCCTTGAGTATCACGGGCCAGCCTGCGCGACTACACCTCGAGTCTCCTTACTCACTGGAATCATCTCACTACAATCACTTGGCCCTCCTTTGTGTGGAGCGGTCTGGTCTCTCTCTCCTCGAGGTGCGCACAGTAACCAGGAGTATTCGGTGACTATGTAGGTCTACTCTGCTTCATGTGGAGACTACCTCTCTGTATTTATACTTGTCTGTGCTCCGTTTACTCATCTCCCTCGTTTTATACAGTCGCATCGCACACGCCTCGAAACTCCATATACTGTGTTGGCCAGCATGGCATCTCCAAGCAATGCCACCACTACCGTTGCAAAGTCACCCTCTCGGAGTCCACTGAAGAGATCAGCTACTGCACCCCTCTATGGTCCATCACATGCGAATATCAATCTCTCCACTGCATCGTCCTCGTCGTCGCTTAGCAATGCTAGCAGCAGTGGCAAAGGCAAGACTATTACTATGACTTCTGCAGGTCCGAGCGCATCCCAATATAAGGACAATTGCAATACTGCAGTCAAGAGTACATTACCCTCTGATGGGTGGGATAAAGTTATGCAGGCTGCGCTGTGCAGGCTGTCGTCGCAGCATCAGTGGGTGCTTTACTGTCTTTTCATCGGTCGCCTCTATACTGATCAATGTCATTCTCCAATTCGTACCCTCTTCATCCACGTTCCCTATCATTACTTACATCCAATTCTTACCCCTACTATGACATCCTCTTACTCGTCCCCTACAAACCAATTGCATCTCTGCTCTATCATTTGCGACAAACAGCATGTCAGACTATAATCGCATGAAACGAATGACAAGCAGCGGAATAGCGATTTCCTCTTGCTCGCAACCTATGCAATCCAGTATATCTCATCCTCTACCAAGTCGCACATCAACACAGAATCAACAGTCATCAATATGGTCTAATAATAATACTAGCAATAGTAGCAATAGCAATACTGGTGTCTCCCTATCACCTTCTACGGTTGCTCTACCCTCGAGAACTTCAACTACTTTGAATGGATCTTCAATTTCACCAAGTCAAGCTATTGATGGTTATACAGTGTCTATAGCTCCTTGTCCTCCTGGCATAAATAATCCCATTCAAGATGATAATCATCATCACCATAGTATACATCCGGCACACGAAGATGCCCTGCTCAAAGCGGAGCTGAATCCACCTCCCGCTCCGTTACTTCATCGTACATTCACAGAAGAAGAAGGCCAAAATCCCCATTTACACATTTTAAAGTCTTCATCAACGTCGAGTAGTAGTAATTCTAGATCTTCAATTTCATCGGTTGGGTTGAGTACTCCTGCGCTATCAATGGATTCAATGCCCCCTTCTCCTCCTATTTCTTCAGTTAGAGGTGGTAATGGTCGTTATAATAGCGTCCTTAACACTCCCCCTGATAATCAAGAGGAGACTGCTGCTATGCATCGTGTCGTAGTGGCGAAAGATGATGGAACTACTTCGCCTATTGCTCGAAAGAAGCAATTCGACGAGAGGAATGATAGAGAATTATCGGAAAGGTTATTAGATGCAATGGAGGAGGAGGGGGAAGCAACATCCATCACTAGCTCGCGCGCGGGTGCTGGTTTACGATCAGGTCATGCTACTGCACCACAGAAATCTACGAAGGAGAAAAGAGGAGTAAACTTTGAGACTTTGAGAAGAGCTGTACATCGTGAACTGGGTCGTTCTTCTGAGCAACAGCAGGCACAACAACAGCCCCAGCAGGCACACCAGCAGCAGAAGGTAGAACAACAACAAGACAAGAATTCAGCTGTCTCAGGTTCATCAGGCAATTCGGTATCTTCACATCATATGATGACGAACTCTTCTGCTTCTACGAACATGTCTCGTGCTTCTACGAACCTCACTAGTGCGCATGCTAGTGGAATGTCTTCATCTTCGACTTCGTCTTCAAGCGGTGGTATAGGCAATACTTGCATCTCTGCACTTACATATGCATCGAGAACATCTTCTTCGACGAATATTCCATCATCATCACAATCACCACATCATCAAGCAAACCAGCAAAATCCCACATCTACTAGTGCGACTGCCGTAATGACAGTGGACTCAGAAAATCAAACTTTATATCATTTACATATGAATCATCCTGGTCTTGTCGGTGTTAAAACTTCACTTACTCACCCTATGAATGTATCTCCTCTTATACCACCTGAATTACTTCCTTTATATGGTCAAAGTATACTACATGCCACTCCTACTCTTCCGGAGAATATCTACGCCACTTCTTCTTCTTCTTCTTCATCGCATAACAATGTGCAGCAACAACGGCAATCACCACAGACTGCGAATGCTCAAGCGAATAATCAACAGAGAGCTATATCCCCTCTTGGTAAATTGACAATGCATGATATGCCACCTGGAAGTAATTTGAATAATGCACTACCTAGACCTCCTAGTCCTACCAAATCTTCATCCTCAAGTTCATCAGCTATGCATATCTCAAGACCTACTACTCCTGCAACTCATGGATCTGATGGCAAATCGCAAAACAATATGGCAGAAGACATGCGAGAGGAAGATGAAGATCATCTCAAGAGACCTTTTGTCATTCAGCCTTCTGCGGACATCTACGATCTTACTGGTCCAGATGCTTCAGCTGCTTTATTCAATCTCACTCTTCCAATTTCACAACAACTCGCCATGATCTCCTGCGGCGACGATAACGACAATAATGGCACTTCCGACCATCAGATCAATTCAAGTTCTTTCAGACTTGGCAATTTAGTACTTTCATCTTGTCCAGGCAAGAAAGTTCGTTTATCAGATTCACATCTTACACTACTTGGTATACCTGAGATATGTCGTCCGGGAACAGGACCCTCGGTAAATTCGCCTCTGGTAGATCCGAGAACGCTATCTAGATCGGCAGTCATTTCATTAGGTTTGAATAGATCACCTATCTGTAGAGATTTGGAAATGGACTTCAAGAGAGCTATGGAACAGGCAGACGTTAAATGTGTGGTGTGCTGTATTGATGATGACGAATTGAGGTTTTTAGGTGCTGCTTGGGAGGAATATGAGAAGGTTGCTAGGAAGTTGGGCTTGGAAGTCATAAGGTGAGTTCTCGCCGTCGACTGATTCTATGCAGTTTGTACCGTATTGACGGCGTACGTCACAGACTACCCATGGCGGAAGGCTTTGCTCCACCATCTCCTGAAGTACTAGACGCACACCTCTCATCGCTCATCACTCGATATACACTACAAGGCAAGAATTGTCTAGTCCACTGCCGAGGTGGAGTCGGACGAGCAGGATTGTTCGCCTGTTCATGGATGATCAAACTAGGTCTACTAGGTCAAGTAGTCAACATCAATGATCCGGATGAGAAAACACTAGAATATGAAATGAAGATTGTTGAAAAAGTGATTGCGGTCATTAGGAAGAGAAGATCGGCAAAAGCTATTGAAACTCCCCAACAGGTCCAGTTTATTCTTCAGTATACACATTGGTTGGCTTGTCATGGAAGACATGTCACTGCTAGACAAATTCTTACAGAAGCTGGATTGGTGGAATCGTCGTAAATTCCGTAGTTAGCAAGTTAAAGTTAGAAGGACGCTAGAGCGAGTCCATCAAGTAGAGAAGGAGAGTCTATAAGTTCGCAAAATATCGTTAGGAAAGAGACGAAACACTCAAAATACGAGCACAGTCCCTCAGTCGCAAAATTACGTACCTATCAATACCGTCATCAAATGAGAAGTATGCAAGCCAGTCGTTTCAAATCAAATCACCCACCGTAATACTTCTCCGTGCCAAAATACACATAAAGGAATACACACCTCGACACAGTTGGAGCCTATCTTCAAGGCAATCGATCCTATACTTTTCCCATATCAATTTCATCAGTGATGCATGCTTTTCTGTCGCGTTCTTCGTTACAAGCTTCTCCCCTTCACTCTTAGTTCCTGCATGAAGTGCCTTTTCTGTAGCTATAGCATCCTCGTTCTCTCATTATTTCTTCATACACTCGTTCCTATTCAGTTAGCAAATGCAAATGCAACGCTCTTTTCTGATGCCGATAGTCTTTCATTGCCAACCTTGAAACCGGTGTTATGAGGCGAAACATGTGACATCTCTTTTGAGCCGGCTCGATCATCCTCTTGCACCTTCGCGAGTATGTATGTCTCGCTTACTTCTGGCCCGATACTGTACATAGCCTCTCAATCCGCAAGATGCCTGCACTTCCTCGTGATCCTGGTTCTCAAGACGTCCTATCGCGGTACGATGCCCTGCTGGTCCTCAAGCTCTCTTCCTATTCCTCGCTCACCTCGCTGGAGCACTATTCTCAAGCCGTGCGGGACATTTCATCAAGAAGCACAGAAGGACTCTTGATCTACTTTCCAATCACTTCACTATGGATACATTTATCGCAGAACCGCTCCAAGTCCTTCGAGGTGATACAAAAACTACTGAGCGAGCTGTATATACTGGCCACTGCTTCACTGCCGGAAGATACGCCATGTGACGTGGTGATTCAAGTACTGCGAGGGCAAGAGAAACAGGATATACTGATAGATATGGAAAGTATACAACCTGAAACACTCAAGAATATGTTTGAGAGCGTCGAGATTGTCAATGATGCAGATGCGCCCAATGGTCAACATGCAAATACAACATCGTCACAGGAGCAATCGAGCCATACTACGAATGGAGCAGCGACGCATTCTGAAAGAGAGGACGATCACCTGGGGACAGTGGCTCTTGGAGGAACGTTTGATCATCTGCATGCTGGACATAAAATACTGCTCTCCATGGCGTGTTGGCTTGCTAGAAGGAGGGTGATCGTTGGCATCAGCGGTGAGACATGTCGCAGTATTCACGGCCTGGAAATTACGATATACTGAGATTGCATACGCTATAGATGATGTACTGCTACAAAACAAGTCAGATCGGGAATATCTGGAAAGCCTGTAAGATTACATTCCCCATTGGCAGTCTGGCTTTCACCTTGATATGTCGCTGAGACTTGGCATATAGCGAATTCCGAACACAGGCGGTCAAAACCTTCTTGGAACTCGTCTGTCCTCATATACAGCACGATTTGCCCGCTCTGCAAGATGTGTATGGCCCCACATCGACAGATCCAGATGTCCAAGGTATCATATTCAGCGAAGAAAGCCGTAAAGGTGCAGTGAGCGGTAGGTGTCTTTGCTATACATTACCAGGTTGGTCCTTCAAGCTGATCCAGTTGTTCTTTCAGTGGCAGAAATCAGAAAAGAGAGGAATCTGTCAACGCTAGAAACCTTCGTGATCAATGTTATCAGTCCGGATGTAGTCATTGACACAGACACAGTCGGCAAAGAAGCCATGCTGAAAGCCAAAATGGGAAGCACACATATCAGAAGAAGATTACGTGAACGAGCAGAGCAAGAAAAGGCAGCGCAAAAGGCATCGTCGACGGAGTGATTTCACTCTGACAAGGGTGCATTTGAACACGATAATTCAGCTTCACTGCTTCTCTTGCAGTATCTGGGTGCTGCGATTTTGGTCTATAGCTACATATACATCTTTTCATCTTCTACTACCAAGTCTATTTCGATGATACAAGAGTATGCCGCGATACCACACGAAGAAACCTTCAGACTTATCACAAAGATGGCATCTAGAAATCTTTGGCATTCGTCCACAGATCATCGCCGAGGTATGTGACATTCTCGATTCCGTGACCTTTATTGATGCTCTGGATGTCTGCTGTAGTCATCTTCATAATACCTATCGCGCATGGTGTCTCTTTGCCCTCTGCGAAAATGGCGACTGGTTGACCAACTTTCAGACCTGGTGTCAGATATCCGCCTTTTGATGTCAGACCGGGGCTTTGAGAACGACGTGATGATTCAAAGGTTGAAGGCACGTAGGAACGGGGTGGGAACGTCAGATACACGTTTACCCTTGGCGAGCGTCTCAACAAGAACAAACTCACCACATCACATTCGCCGCCGCTAGAATGAACTTGATACCTCCCTTGTCTATTTGGACTTTAGGCAGGAGTTCGGGATCTATAATCATTAATATAACCTGTCAGCACATATGTCGCAGCTCTCCGTTGCAGTAGAAGCAGTGACGCACATTGTTGTAGCAGCCGCAGTGTTGGCATGTAAGGACCATCGAAATGTTGGAAGAAGAGCGGTTGTCCATGCACAGCGAGGATAGAGATGTGTTCACGGCTGCAATATGACCATTTCGAAATTAGGTTCTGCTCAGAACTTGCTTGCCGTGTGCAAAGGCTGCAATCCAAGAAATACGTACCACTTGATCAGAGCTGGAGCCTCCTTCTTCGGCCACAGTACTTCCAACAGCGTCGGTGGCTCTGCTTCTGGATCATCTGAAGGCGCAGGTCCACCTGGTTGTGCTAACAATGGCATCTGCTCTAATAATTTGCTTCGAATACCTCGTTGGTGGCTGCTCTTGATGGCCGTATTTGAGGCGACATCTTCGGTTTTCGAGAATCTGAACAATGCAGGGACAAGGCAAGCGTGTCAGTCATGGCATTGGATCCAGTAGAGACGTGTTCGAGCCTTTGTACAGGTTGCTGCTGTTGTTGCTGGTCCGCTACTCGCGCGCTTGTGACTGAAGAAATGGCAAGAAAGTCGATTATCCTGCGTATGCCTGCTTGACTTACTTCTTGAACATGGTTTACTCTCCGATGGAAGGTGACGGCGGTCCACTGCTTCAGTCGCTCGGCAAGTCAACGAGACAAGAAAAGATGAGATGCACGACTGGTACCTGGAAGACCTTTACGCCAACATATATACTGCTGGCAATAGCGTTGCCCGATCGACTGGTTTAAACCATTTCAATCATTCCATCTCCCGACAACCCTGCCCTCGCCATTGCTAGGATGGCCGTTTGGCATCAACGTATTTATGGGATATCCTGCAAGACTGTAACAGTACTTCGAGAATGGCTGTCGCATTTGATGACGTTTGCAATTCAGAGGCAGAAGGGTACACTACAGCATGACGGCACAAGCGGCTCGCAGCTTACTGTACTTTCGCCTTGCACTGATACAAGCTGACAAAGGCTGCTAACATGTTAACAAGTTTGACTGTCTCATTGCTTGGCTATCAACAGCTGTTCATCCTTCCGAGCTTATTATCCAGCCATCCCATGTTCTCATCATGCAGCGACGGTCAGGCTTTTCAGTAGCGGTAGGTGCGGTCCAGTTTGGTAGTTCTGGCTCGCTTCTGCACATGGGACCTCCAGCCGGTTGCCACGTGAAACCACGACAAGCATTGTCACCAGTAGCTGGTCTGAGGTATGAAGGTCCATTGCCATGAGAGGTAAGTTGGGTGGTGACGGGTCTTGAATTATGTGAGTTCTGTCTGATACAACGAGCAGAGGATTACCTGCAGATGGCTGAGGACCCATGCGCTTCTCCATTTCGACGAAGTGCTCATCCTTTACATCCTCACAATATGCCTGATAAGATCGCCTGCTTTTAGAAGGTACTGTCAAACTTGCCGGTTGCCCTGGCTGTGCGGGCTGCCTGGCTTTCGAAAGTCCCATTAGATTGGCACGTCCGAACTGATTGGGCATTGTTCGGTAGGATATGTGCTATAGATGTCTAAAGACGTGGTTGTGGAAAGTCGCGATGGCGCAGGGCTGAAATCTGTAAAGGTGAGTCAGAAGAAGGCAATTCTTGACTTTCTTTGCCAGAAGAGCCGGATTTAGAGCGAAGACAAGAGCAGCAACACAGATGGGTGCCCAGATGTACGTATCACTCCTTTTCGCTCCAGCTGGCCACGTTGAACAAGCGCAAAGCGCTGTCGACTGTTAGCTGCGACTGCGGTGCATTCAGCCTAGCAGTCGGACTGACGGCATGGCCAAGGAGTCAGAGCCTCGTGCATGTCGTGACATACAGACATACGCGAGAACAGAGGAGTCAGTATGACGACTATACCGCTGATGCAAGCACATAGACATTGTGCAACAGGTGTTCTTGCTGAACTGGCCGCGGAAACGTGAAGAAAAGCATCCTCCTTTCGGGACCCTCCTGTAGCGGCAAGGTCGTATCCTGCCGTCCCCTTGAGATGCAAAAGCATATGGTGCCTGGCAGGCCTTGTGAAACGCTGAACGCTCGAATGTCTGATACTTTCTAGCCAGAGATGAGCCGGAGGTCAGGCTGCGCCCAGACTTTCGTCGACATCCAACGTTAAGCTTGGTGAGATCAAAAGGACAAGAAAGCGAGAAGCGAGTGACATGAGGCAGAGCTGTACCGGTACGGTGCACACAGCTTATACGTCCGTTCTGCCTTCACGGCTGATACGGCGGAAAGAAGACGAATTAGGAGCGATGATCCTCTCGATCACTTTTTACCCCAGGTTTTCGTCCAAATGCCGAGCCAAAGTCTGATTAGAGGCGCATCAAATCTTTTCTCCGTGCCAATTGAGATGACTGCAAAATCCAAGCTAGTCTTCGAAATCATAGATAAGAGAGATACGAGACTGCTTTTGAAGATAACAACTCACGGCAGAAACCTGGGAAAGGCCCCGCCAAGCATGGACGTGTCTATTTTATGCTGCATCTCTACGAGCTGAAGCCGGAAGATCTGATATTAATTACTGTGGATTATTTTCGAGAAACTCTGATATGACATACCTACCGTACCGGTAGCATTGCCGGAGTACACTGCAGTACTTCTTGCACTTCGCACTGCTCTTCTGCTTCTTGCTTCTTCACTCTCATCACACATCTCTGACCTCCATCTTTCCAGTGCTATATTTCCTTGTTTCTCCATCCATCTAACTTCAAGACTCCCTCCGCAAATTACCCCAGATCATCATCCAACCCAAGCTGCTTCAAATTCATCTATAGAACAATATGCCTGGCGTCGCAGTCCTACCTGAGGGTGTCGGATATGGCATCACCTTAGGTATCGGCTTCTTCTTCTCCCTACTCATGATCGGTATATCATGGATTTTCAACCGCTATTCTGGTACAAAAAGCAACTCGGCAGAAGAATTCACTTCGGCTAGTAAATCTGTCAAACCGGGTCTCATTGCTGCTGGTATTGTCTCCGCCTGGAGTGAGTTGTGTTTCATCTGTGTTGATTTCGGATGCCTCGATACTCTTCCTTACATATAAATTGTCTCTGTGCTGCAGCATGGGCCGCAACACTACTTCAAAGTTCGGCGGTCGGCTACAAATTGTGAGTCACTCCGCTTTTCGTTGATATCTACCATCCAAGATGGCTGATATATTTCTTCGCTTAATACAGCGGCATTTCTGGACCGTGGTGGTACGCTGCTGGTGCCTGTGTGCAAGTCATGTTGTTCAGCATGAACGCCTCAAAATTGAAGAAGCACGCTCCGGATGCACATACTTTCCTTGAAGTCATTGGAGCAAGATGGGGCAACGCTGCACATCTTACATTCCTCTTCTTTGGTCTGCTCACCAACATCATCGGTAAGCTCACCGAAAAGTCTATGTTCTATTCTCGTAAATACCAGATGCTAATTGCCCTTGCTTCTTGCCGGCAGTCTCAAGCATGCTTATTCTAGGAGGATCAGCAGTCGTCAACGATATCTCAGGCATGCCAACACTAGCAGCCTGTTTCTTAATTCCAGTCTCAGTCTGCGTATACGTTTTCTTCGGTGGAATCCGAGCAGCTCTATTCTGCGACTACGTCCACACTGCCATCCTACTCTGCTTCATCTTGGTATTCATGTTCACTGCATACGCTACAAGTGACAAGATTGGATCTCCGGGAGCTATGTACGATTTATTAGAGAAAGCTGCCGAGAGAGCGCCTGTCATTGGAAATGCAGAGGGAAGTTACCTTACTATGAGATCGGTCAATGGTCTCGTCTTTGGTGTCATCAACGTGAGTCCTTAACATCCGATACGCCTAAGCTTTCGGCTTTACTGACCTCATCTTGTCATTGTTCAGCTCATCGGCAACTGTAAGCGGGTAATGCTGCAATCACCCGTTTGACGCCAACTGATTTCTTCTGTTTTTACAACAGTCGGTACCGTCTTCTGCGATCAATCGTAAGTCAAGCTGTACCATCTTTGTGCGCTTTACATGCTAATGATGACATCGTGTCTTGCAGATACTGGCAAAGAGCTGTAGCAAGCAAACCCTCCACGGCAGTCAAAGCCTTCACACTAGGTGGAGTGAGCTGGTTCGCCGTCCCTTTCGCAATGGCTACCACAATGGGTCTCACAGCAGTCGCATTGACGGACCACCCCGACTTCCCCGGTTTCCCAACACCTCTTTCCCCAACAGAAGTAACAGCAGGTCTTCCAGCACCAGCAGCTGCATCCGCACTGCTAGGCAAAACAGGAGCTACCCTAATGCTGGTTGTCTTGTTCTTGGCGGTAGTCAGTACCTCAGCTGCTGAAATGGTAGCCGTCTCAAACATCGCTACTTTTGATATCTACAAACGATACGTCAACCCTAGAGCCGAAGGAAAACAGATCTTGATTGTTAGTAAAGGTACTATTGTCGCTTATGCTCTCGTTATGGGTGTTCTTGGAACAATCTGGTACTATATTGGGTGAGTTTTGGTCTTTACACGCTACCCGTTTCAATGGTTTACTGGTTCCGACCATGTCTTGCAGCATCGGTATGGGCTACCTCTACCTCCTTATGGGCTGCATCATCGGATCTGCCGTCTGCCCAGTCGCACTCGCTATCATGTCAACGAGAGCCAATAAATGGGGTTGCATAGGTGGAGCATGGTCCGGACTTTGCGCTGGTCTCATTGCCTGGCTAGTCACCACCGCTACACTACACGATGGCGAACTGTCAATCGCAACGACAGGAGCGGACTACCCTATGTTGGCTGGAAACCTGGCTTCTCTAGGAACAGGTGTCATTGTCTCAGTCATTTCTACCCTCATCTGGCCTGAGAACTGTGATTATGCTCTCGTTCAAGACAAGATCCGTTCAGCAAGTGGAAAGACTGGACCTGTTTATGTTGAGAAAGGTTCAAGCTTGGATGAAGGTAGCAGAAGCGCAAGCGAAGATGACAGCGGTATTCAATCACCCAAGAAGGAAGATGGTATCGACGGACCAAAAGAAGTCGGTAACGCTACAGTACGGGAAGAAGGAGCTGAGATCGTACTTGCTGGAACGGGAGAATCATTACATGATCTAGATAAAGCATTCAGATTCGCTGCTTACTTCAGCGTTTCATTAGCTGTTATCTTGCTCGTTCTCATTCCTTTGCCTCTTTTCTTTACGAGTTATATCTTCACGAAAGGTGGATTCACCGGATGGGTCACTGTTAGTTTCATTTGGGTCTTCTTCTGTGAGTATTCCTGCGCAATCGGTCTGAACAAGTCCTTCCAAAATTGAGCTAACGCAAAATCTCCTTGCTTCAGCTATATGTGCCGTCGTTATCTACCCCATTGTCGAATCGCGGAAGGCACTCGGCAAGATCTTCCGTGCTATGTGGGCTGATATCCGGGGCAGAAGGGGACAGAAGTAAGTAGTAGTCGTAGTAATAGTATAATCTGGGAAGAATGAGGACAACGACAGAGATCAAAAAAGAAGTGTAGATAGTACATAGGGCATGCCGATCCATAAAAGAAGCAAACTTCATAATCGTTTCTAGCACGCAAGATATGCTTAATCGTTGGCACCATTGCAAGATGCTGCTCGTTCTGAATGTGCTCATGCGAGGAAAGCTTCCACACCTCCACATCTTGCGAATGCCTTCTTCAATTGACCTGCTGTCCTCTGATCTTGATTAAGCTTGAAATCTTTCGCCATAGCTTGAATATCTGATCCGTGTTTTTGCACTAACGAGCGAAGGTATTCTTGTTCTGCTGATGATGCATATCGTAATGATGAAGCTTTTATACTCCTTTCTGCTGCTGTTCGCTCCTCGAGTTCTACATTGACAAAATGCGATATGAGTATGTGCTGCTTTCCGTGCAAACTGAAAGAAAAGTAAGAGTAATGGGAAAACTCACCTCGCAACGCGGCACTCCTGGCCGGTACTGGCTCAGCTGCTTTTCTCAGCTTCTTCTCGTGTTCTTTATGAGCGAGAGGTTTACCCCAAGGTGTCTCTTCCTCCTCATCTTGCATGTCATGTGAATTTTCTAGCTCTTCTTGCTCTTCAGAAGGCTCATCAGGCTCATCATAGGCACTCATCACGACATCAATAACGTTCCCTTGCGCATCTCTTATGATTCTAGCGAAACCTTTAGGTATATCTTTACTTGTCTTGTCCATTGGCGGTTGCGAATTCGAAGGACCAGCTTCTGCATTGCTGTCGGTGGCGTTCATTGATTCTTCATTATCATCATTATCGCTGGCATAGGCATCTTCATCGTCATCATCAGAGCCGTCTTCCTTCTTGTCTCCTTGTTGTTGTAGCAGATCAGCATCAATGTGCTTCTCTGTCCCGCCATTCTGTCGAAGTGCCAAAGGTCGACGCGCCAAACCGAGCTTTTCCAAATTTTGTAAGGCAGTCTTGTTAATGTCCCATTCTTTGCGCAGGATCTCAGGGCCTGGGCAGGATAGTTGTAATCAGCTTGATGTTCCCTTATACTGAGTTGTTAATTGAGTCCTCCCAACTCACCCGTCACTACGACCTTCCTCAGCTTCGTCTGCTGTCTGCGAGATTGCCTGACTGTAGTTGCGCCTGACTTCTGCTTTCTTCGCTGTCTCGGGTTGGCCATATTGGATCTACGATTAGAAGTGGATGTTGATGGATTGCTTGTATGATAGTGATGTTACTGTGTTGTGAATGTAATGTTTTCCGAGATTCGCCCCGTCTAGAAGCAAGCGGTCATCATAATCCTCTCTCTCTCTTCCACCTTCCTTCCTAATCGAGCATATCGAAAGTAGGAATAGGAGATTATCGAAGACCTTCGAGTAAATGGGGTGTGAGCAACACTTCTGACACACCACAAGAGAGAGTCTTCAAGGATACATTCGTACGCAGCAAGGCAGCCTACCTCTGCCTTCACTTCGAAAGGCGACATCCACCTTCCCGCCGCATGAGGCTGGCGACGAACGAAGTGCAGGAAGATCTCAAAGCCTCAATGTTCCAGCAAGCTCCGAGGAAAGAGGTGGGCTTCTGATCGTTCTCAAGCTTGATAGATGATGTGTGTCGCTAACGCTGTTCTTCCCTCTGTTCTTGATGCTTCACCTACATCAGCGCTCCAGATCGGGTAAGCGTTCGTCATTTGACTGCAAGCATGCATGCGGAATCTTTCCAGCTTAAACAGAGAGCAGAAGGAGCATGCTGCGTTATCCTATGTAACTCACAGCGGCTAACAGTGCTTACTTCCACAGCCGTATTCTCAATGCCGGCCAACATGCTCTCTCTCCGCAACTCTGCTGGAGGAGGGAGCTCCACCGCCAGCAATGCCACCACTGCTGCTTCTGGAGGTACAGGTGCAGGAGCCTCGTCCACTGCAAGCCCTCACCGCAACAGCAACAGCAATAGCAATTCAGCAGTCCACAGCTCACCGAGCAAGAGCAGCCATTCATCGCATGCAGGACATCAGCAT
This sequence comes from Cystobasidium slooffiae, assembly GCA_019775285.1. Taxonomy (NCBI): domain Eukaryota; kingdom Fungi; phylum Basidiomycota; class Cystobasidiomycetes; order Cystobasidiales; family Cystobasidiaceae; genus Cystobasidium; species Cystobasidium slooffiae. Next base: position 55,623 of record JACWFZ010000031.1, on the reverse strand, counting down.
CAAGGCTTCGGATCTTACATCCCAACAAGCGCTGCTATCCCTGGACCGCTTCCAGGTCCATCAGATCTAATGTCTGATATACCCAACCCTCACTTCCAGACTCAACATGTCAAGAATAGCTCTGGTAACGAAGACCACACCTTGACCCTGTCGCCAGATGCGAATCCTACCCTTCCTCAGGGAGTGCCACAATCTACACGACCTCCGCATGACCCTTCTCACGCACCCGGTGTAAGCTTCAGAAGCAGTTTGAAGCCACACAGAAGTGCTAGCATTCCGGATATCCCATATGGCTCTGGACAGGGCAAGAAGAGATCCGTTTCCATTTCCAGCAATGTCGCGTCCATCAGTGCCCAATCTTCGACGACACACAAGTCGACGACCTCAAATGCCACCAACGCTACAGCAACAGGTGGTAAAGCAAGGCATTTCACTCCAAGCGACGCGCACAAAGGAATCAGAGTCAATCATGAAGCAGTTGACAAGAAGGCACTCCATGATAACACAGCACACAATGCCGGACACAAGCAAGACCATACCACTACCATCATTGCTTCGTCCGCCAATGCCAACGCTCCCCCTCAAACTCAGCTCTTCACTCCTACCGCGCCTCTCACCGTCAATGCACCCATCGTACCTACAGGACCTCGCATTGCCACTGCAGTAAACACCGAAAGTCTAGAAGGGACACTGCGTGACAGTCAGGCTGCCGCAGCAGCTTCAGGAAGTGGAAAGCAACCAGCCAAATCAGCCTTGAAAGGAGGTCAAGCAAGAAGTTGGGCTGATCTAGTCCGACCTATGAACAATGTCAAACTCGCAGAATTCACAGTCAAGAATGTTGGATTGCCTGAAGATATGCAGGAGCATGACCCTTCTGCTGATGCTGCTATGGCTCAGTTCCAAGGTGATCAACACAACAAGAAGAAAAAGGTTCATATTGCTCTGCCTTCTGCTAGCTCGAGTGATGCGCAAGGACCTACCGCTACGAATGTAGCTGCTGCTTCATTGTCGAAGGCTGGAGCCGTAGGTGCCGACAAGACACCCAAGCACGACTCACCGCCTCCGCCTGAGTCGGATGCTACGCAGATAGACGGAAAAGTCACTGGTCAGCACCACGCACACCATGCAGCAAAAGAAAAGGAGCACATCGGTACATCCGACAAAGCCGCCTCTCATCACGCCGATGCGAGGTCTGTCAAATCAGCTACATCAACTCACACACATGGTAGCGTCTTGGATAGCTACGTCTCAAAGAAGCACAGTCTCGAAGAGATTCTCCATGGCGTCGAGAACTCCCATTCTAGCGTCTTGTTATATCCACGAGGACTAGTAAACACCGGAAATGCATGCTTCATGAATGCTATCTTGCAGGCTCTACTCTTCACCGGGCCTTTCTATAATCTGATCTCTTTGATTGGAGCCAATACATCACAGGATCTATCTGGCAAGACTCCACTTCTTGATGCTATGGTCAGCTATCTTTCCGAATTCAGAGCTACAAAGGATAATCATGCGCAAGAGAAGGAACACGGCTTACGTAATGGTGAAGGCTACGAAGAACAGCCTAGCGCTCAATACCGAGATGCTTTCATCCCTTCTATCATTTACCATGCTTTGAATCATAATCATCGCTTTGCTCAGATGGGCTTCTACAACCCTACCTCATCCGGTTCATCGTCGCTCGCGAACGGATCTCACCATAAAGGAGGCACTGCACCTTTGACAGCCAGCAACCTCAATGCCAATAACAGACTATCGCAAGAAGACGCTCATGAGTTCTTGGGCTTCTTCCTCGACACAATACACGAAGAGCTGCTCATCAAGATCGAACAGCATGATAGTATGGCATGGCAGAAGGCTAGCAAAGGTCTCAAAGCTGGACAGGAAGCATTGGCTCGTCAAAGCGTGAATAGCATCGCTGAACTCAACAGCCAGCCCAAGAGCCACAACTCATCAGCTGTCAATGGAGACGATGACTGGCTTGAAGTCGGTACCAAGGGAAGAACTGCCACTACTAGAACAACTGAACAGCAGGAATCAGCTGTCACGAGGATCTTCGGTGGTCAGCTTAGAAGCGTTCTTCGTTGTCCTGGTCAGAAAGACAGTGTCACCCTGGAACCGTACACTTCTCTGCAGCTTGAGATACACGTGAGTTCCATTCTTGCTGATTGTCTCCGCGCTGAAGCAAGCTCTGACTGAATAACTATGTGTACAGCAACCGGCCGTGACAAGCATCATAGATGCTTTGAACCTGATTTCCAGTCCGGAGACCATCAGTGATATGACAAACAAGAACAAGGTACCTGTCGAAGCCACAAAGCAAGTCTTCATCGAGACTTTACCGCCTGTCTTGATCCTACACCTCAAGCGTTTCAATTACGATGGTCGATCCGGCCAGGTGGTCAAATCGCAAAAGATTATCTCGTTTGATACAGAGTTCGAAGTGCCAAAGGAATGCATCGCACCTTCGAAACGAACATCTTTGGCAGACTCGAAGAAGAACAGATATCGCTTGTCTGGAGTTGTCTATCATCATGGCAAGTCCGCTGCCGGCGGTCACTACAGCGTTGCCAGTGAGTAGCGTACTGTTACGGGGCATGCGTATACTTGATGTGAATACTGACGTGACTATCCTTCTTCAGTGCGCCAAAACAACGGCAGATGGGTGAATATCGACGACACGTAAGTCTAGGGTTGAGTGATTGCAGTTCGTTCGCACTTGCTGACTGACTGGCTCCATAGTACGATAACACCAATTTCAGCCGACGAGGTCGCTACCGACCGCGACAAGGAAAAGATGCGTCTCAGCTTGCCGAGTGCCGCCAACCTTCGAGGTGTCCCAGAAAAGACCGCATACCTCCTGTTTTACCAAAGAATATAAAGTGGTCTCTGATCTACATATTTGTACCGCCATCTTGTACCTAATATATCTACAGAATACCATTCCATTAGTCTTCACTGCGCTTCTAGTCTCATCCCCTTATATAGCTTAGAACAGCCTTTGTACTCGCTGGCCATATGGACAGCGACCTGGATACTGACACAATTTGTAATACAAAGAATCGTTATAGAAAAAAACAGAGAAAGGTAGACAATGCCACGTCCTACTAATGATACACGGTGCCAGATGCTCACAATGACAAACACGCTGTTGCAATTGGAAGACCTAAAGGCTAGATGTGTTCGAAGGAACCTTCGAGTACACCGATGTGAGCTTTCTTTGGTACGAAGACATCCTCTTCGTTACTCTTGCTATTTGCAGCAGACTTGTTATCCTTGTGGGTGTCCTTCTTGTTTCCAGGCTGGAACCACTCCTTGAGGATGCTGCCACCCTGTCCGTCACTCTTGCCGTCAGACTTGTGTTCTTTGCCTGAGTCCTGTTTGCCGCCGGAAGTCAGACCATTTTTGGCCTCCAGTGCCTCTGTTCCATATCCGTGAAGTCGATAGTCGACCTTCTTGCCGTCGTGATGCATGTCATCATCAACGTCATTAGCACCGGTGTGCGCTCCATTATCGATCTTCTCTCCCTTGTCATGGAGTCCCTTATCGAGCTTGCCACTCTTGTCGTGCAGTCCTTCATCCAGCTTGTTGCCACCCTGATGTGCTCCAGAGTCAATATGTGAGCCATCGTTTTTGAGACCCTTGTCCCAGTAGTTGCCTTCCTTCTGGAGACTAGCCTGTGCATGCTTCTCATCTTTCTTGAGATCGTCCCCGTAGAACCTGCCTTCATCCTTTAAGCCGTCCTTGAGTGTCTTGGGTCCTTTATCCTTACCGCTGTTACCGCCTTCTTTACCTTCACCTGACTGTTCACCTTGTTTGCCGAACTCGAGGGGCTCGACTACACCGTTGATGCCTTTGCTACCGTGCTTGCTATTCTCGCCGCCTGTGCCTGTATGACTACCCTCCTTGCCAGATCTGAGGGGGTCAAAAACGCTCTTGAGCCCTTTACCATTGTGCTCGCCGTTGGCTTTGCTATCTTGCTTCAAACCATCGCCAATGAACGGGTCTTCATAGCCATCACGAGTCTGACCTTTCGATCCTCTGTTATCTCGTTGGCCATACCAATCTTCCAAAGCACGATTGAGTTCTTGATAGTCATTGTCCTGGGAATGATTCTTTCGATTTCTGACATCATCCTGATAGTAATTGTCTGCGTTTTTCAGGCCGTTTCTCAAAGGCTTTTCACCGTTGGATTGACCACCATTATTGCCTTCTTTACCTTTGCTCGAGTGTCCACCTGCTTTGCCAAATTCAAGTGGATCGAACACATCTTTGAGGTCGTTGCCCTCATGTGGGCCATCGCTGCTATGGCTTGGATTCTTGCCGTGTTCAAAGAAAGGCCCTTCGTAGTTATCGTGATGCTTGCCATTATTTCCACCTTTGGCGTCGTCGTGACCGTACCATTCTTCCAGTTCGCGGTCCAATTGCTCGTAGCCGCCGTGGCGTCCATTGTTGCCATTCTTGCCTTTTCTGGAAGAGTCGGCGCCGCCATGACGAGAGTCACTGAAGTCGTCACCCAATTGGGATAGACCGCCTTGATAGCCTTTTCCGAGGTATCTTCGATTACTATCGTTATCATCAGGATAGCGAGACTTCCCCTCTTTGCCATAATCAAAGAAGCCATCTTCAAAAGTGTCATAGCGGGGATCATAGGAGCCACGGTGGCCATTGCTACGGTCATGCTGATCTGAGCGATCTCTTCCACTGCGCGAGTCCCCGTCCTCAAGGTAGTCCAATCCATTATGGGAACGATGGCCTTCGTGGCTTGTACGATGAGATTCTCCCTGTCGGTTTTGACCGTGCTTCCTACCGAGGAACTCATCTTCGAGGTAATGCCCGCCATTGAGTTGCTTGCTGTTCTTAGATCCAGAGGTCCTGCGGTCATCAGTACCTCGATGATCGCGGTGATTATCGCTGAATTCCTTCTCGAGGTATTGACCGTCGCGGTGCAGCCCGTGATCAAGCGATTTGTATCCCCGATTGTTAGAGGCGTTGTAATCTCTGTCATGTGCGTCACCTCTATGACGGCCTCGGTTCTCTTCACGATATGAATCAGAGTGGCTGGAGTGCTTTTCGACTCGTACATCACCACTGGCCTCAGCGGAAGATGAGTGCTTCGAAGAGTGGTGCGAGGAATGATGTCCTCTGGCGAATAATCTTCTTTCATCTTCGTTGTCGTCTCTATGTGGCTGATGATGGTCACCTCGGTGTCGCTCGCCAAGAGAGCCGTCTTCTCGGTGACCACGATGGACTTCGCGTTGCTCTTCGTCGTCATGATGTTTACGATCATTGGGATGCTTCTGTTCGGTGTGATGAGCATCTCCACGGTGTCCTCGGTAAGCCTTTCCACTGTTGTGGTAATTTCGGCCGCCGTCTTCATAGTGATGGTCGTGCTCCTTGGAGTCGTGATGTCTGTCCAATGAGATGACGCTTTCGGTATCATCGTGAGATGAACGGTGATGACCAGAATCTGAGCGATGGTGCTCTGAAGCCGAGTGTTGTCCATTGTTACTGTGATGCTCTGGTGATCGGTTGCTCTGATATCTCCTGTGTCCATCTTCGTAATGGTGATCGCCTTGCTTGGAGTCGTGATGCTTCTTTACCGAGACGATACTTTCGGTGTCATCGTGGGACGAGTGACGATGGTCGGAGCCAGATCGATGGTGTTCGGAAGACGAACCGTGACTTCGAGTGAGGAGACGTCCCTCGTGATCCTGTGCAGACGGCAAGTAAGAGTGTGTCCACGCCGGTCGTGAGGAGGAGGAGTACCGCTTACCCTTGAGTCGTCAAAGAATGCGAGCTTCCGCTCGTAGTCCCCCAACTTTCGCTTGATACGCTCGTTATCTGATCGCAAAGCTTCCATCTTCATTCGCATCGAGATGAGGTTATCTTCGCAGCGAGGCTCTTGCTTCTGTGAGCGATCCTTGCCGTCGTTCGGCTTCTTACCACCATTGTTGGCCTTCTGTCCGTTACCGTGATCATGCTTTCCATCGTTGTTGTCTTTGCTAGAGCCGGAGGCGCCTTTCTTGTCGCAATCCTGAGTCAGGACACCATTTATCTGCAGCACAAAAATGTCAGGGCTACTGCTCGATAAACGATATGACAAGCACTATATGACAAGCACTCACGACTATGTTGGCACACATGTCCATGTTCATATCCATCCCGACGGCAAGGACCTGACCTCCATTCTTCTTGTCATCCTTCTGAGCTCCCTTGTCGTGCTTCTGAATTTCCTTATCATCATCTTTGTTCTCGTGATGTCCATGATCTAGCAGCTTGCTTTCGGGCTTGTGGGAGTCCCCAGTGAGACCTCGACCGATAAGAGCAGAAAGAGACTGTTAAGCGAGGTAGCAAGTCAGATCAGCAATACGGTGATGTGCCACCGTCCGACTCACCAAATCACTGGGAACACCAAAGAACGGAGCCGCTTGTACACCGACACCAGCTCCAGCAACGACGATGGAGCCGAATACAACACTTGAAGTCTTCATCGTTGTAGTATGAGTCGAGTCAGGGAGTCGGAGAAAAGAATGTGCGTGTAATGAGTGTGGTATGAAAAGAGTGTGTTGCTTGAGGTTGTCTTGGGGAGCTTTGATGTTCTTGAAGCCGTGAAAGTGTCTATAACGGGTATGCAGAAAGAAGAAGAGACTGGCAAAAAACTTAGGAACGATGTCTCAGTGTGCTTGTGCCTGCCTTGCTGTTGCTACTGTTGCTCAAAGCGGCATTGCAATCTGGGCCAAAACATAGATCACCTGGGCTACAGAGGTCCGGCCACCTCGCTGGTCCGAATCCATATATGTTCCAGACCGTCATCAGTCAATATGAGACTTGAAAAGTGCAGAGAAGAATAGCTGGAGAACATGCTGGTATTGAGAGAGCCCCTGCTGCCTTGACGCATTCATGTCGTGTACTAGTTCGCCAAACAGCCAACCCGACGAAATACGAAGGAGCATTGTCGCTTGCGCATAGTAGTAGTACACCCTGTTGAGGTTCTGTTTCCCTTAGCTGACGTGAATGTAGCTTGCTCATTGTCAATTCGTAGCATTCTTCTGGCATTTGGTTGGAGCGGTTTCAACGCTTCGATCACGTAGGGACCGCGAGATAGAGACCTTGTGTGTCGCCGAGCCGTGCGTCACATGGCTGACTCTACTTCTGTATCATATACGCACCTGCAGCATACTGGCGGACAGACTCACCTTCAGAGAGTGAGAAGTAGGTAGGCTTCGCTGCACTGAGTCGCGTCTCTCTTTGCCAGTGCTGCAGTGGCGACATCCTTCTGGCATTTCAGCTAGCGCAACCAAGACACGGCAAGGGAAAGGTAGAACAGACATGGCTTAAGTATGTCAAGTCTGTGCTGCTATCAACATCCTGGTCTAGTCGCCCATTTCAGCTCCAAGGCAACCCAAACCTAACGGGTAATCTCGTTGGGGTACATAGACATGCAAGTCAGGCGAGTCAGCTGCGACCTGCTCCACCACTGTTGCAGAGATGATAAGGACACTGGCCGACGTATTGCTGTCATGATTCCTCCAGCTACATAGCCCAAGCGGGGACTCTGGTGGATGATGTGTGCAGTGCCGTGTATTCGGGCAATGTAGGCTTTCTGCCTGACTGACGGAAATGAATTGGGTGCCTACTTACTAGATTTTTGGAATCTCACATAGGCAAGTGGCATTTGATGCGTTCTTGGTGACTGAATGTTGCCTACTGATTTTGGCCGGAAGCCCTTCAAACTCACCGGTCAGCATGGTACACTCAGGTTCAACGCTCGTCCTATGCCGAGCGATGCGGGAGATGCCCTGAAAATTGTAGGTAGCACACCTGGGTGCTTATACAGACAGACAATCTGCGCTCGATAGCCTATTAGACCCCACGAGAGTCTTCCGGCCGCAAAAAGACAGCTTCTAAAGTCAGACGCACAGTCTTGACGTTTGGCGGTATCAGTTCGCTTGGCTTGTGAATAGAAGAGACAATGAAGGGGTCGTATAATTTACTTCCGTTGTCGTCCTCCTTCATGTCACTCGCACGACGAACAGGCCAAGGGAAGGTATGGCATAGTTTAGGTCCAGGTAAGAGATTCGCACCATCGGGTAGCGAGGTGCAGTCGGTTCTGCCCAGTGAGTTGTTCGTAGGACTTTTCCAACATATGTTCGCATCAGTGGAAAGGAGATTGGCCGATGAATAGATTCAAATGATGACCGCATTCCGGTTAATATGGAGAGAAATGACAGACTTGCCTTTGACTTTGATCGATTTTCCTCTCTTCCTTCTGGACAGGTGATCGTTCAGAAGTGACAGTTAATTAACAGCATATCTAGCTTTGGCCAAACAATCTCCACAAAATCCGTGAATCATGCATGCTCTCAATCCGAAGCAGATTGACTACCTGCGCAAATATCCCTACCACTACAATGCTTGGTCCCAATCTTTCTTGGATGTTTTCATGCAACCGTAAGTCGTCATGCTTCTACATTCTCGAGCTTTCTGTGTCTCTTGATGTCTTCGAGTAACGAGAAGTTTACTGTATCTCAACGTACAGGTTCTGGCGCAAACTAGTTCTTCTTGTCCCGAAAAATGCTACCGCCTCGTCCATCACCGCTCTCGGCCTTGCTGCTGGTATGGCCGCGTCGCTGGCGACCGTCATCATGTGCCCAAATTTCGACCAAGAAGCTCCCTCGTGGCTTTTCGTCGCAAATGCCTTCACCCTTTGGTAAGTGGACTCCGCTGTACTACGTCTGTCCTTCGTACCTCAGAAGCTCAAGCTAAATGAGGAGCCCTTCGATTTCAGGTTCTATCAAACTGCAGATGCGGTAGACGGTAAACAAAGTTACCGAACGCAATGTTGCGAACTGGAAGAATTCACCGACCACGGAGCAGATTCCATCACGACAATCAGCATGGCCATGATGTTGGCAGCTGCTCTACAAATGACGACATATTACCCCAATCTCTGCCTACCCCTCTTCCTACTATGCATGACAGCACTATACACAACACACTGCGTGGCGTACTTTACGCATTCGTGCATCTTTGAGAAGTTTGACGTGACGGAAGTCCAATGGGTCGCTATCGGTATCTCTTTGGTGACCGCATGGAAGGGACAGTCTTTCTGGTCGCAACCTCTCTTTACGATAGGTGACTTCGAAGTCAAAGCTGGCTTGCTCGTAAGTCTTCAGTTTTTTATGCGGCGCTCGTGAGGACCCATGCCAGCGGTTGTAGAAAGCGTACCCATGCACTACCTCAACATACAGGCACGCGAGTGTGTGTGCCTGTATGTAGAGGTAATGCATGGGTGCGCTTCCGATAGCCATAGTATACCGAAGTGGGATCATTAGAATGGCGACATACAGGGTTTCCGCAGTCGGACTGACCAAAACGCTTCGCAAACTTCTTAATAGATGATCATGGTATCTGCCACTGGTTTTACCAACAAAACGATTCAGAACATACTCATTGTTCGTGGCGCATCGACACCATTGGAAACTGCTGGTGTTAAGATCCCCCGTCGAAGACCGTCCCTCCAGCCGTATTACATCCTCTTGTGCCAGCTCGCACTGGCACTCTTTGACTTATATGGACCCTCCACAGCTCTCGCTCAACAGCCAGTTCTCTTCATGGTCATTCACGGCTTTGCCATTGCTCGAGCAAGTTGCCGACTCGTGATTCACAGCATGACTCGGGAGACAATGCCACCAGTGGATGCATCATTACTCGCGCCTCTTCTTGCAGTATCAATATCTTTGGTCTGGCCAGTGCAGTCAGGGGAAGCTAGTCCGACAGCCCTCTACGCTGTGTGCGCCCTGCTAGCGATCGGAGACCATGCGCTATACTGTACCTTGGCCATTCGCGATATTTGCGAAGGACGCGACATCTACACCTTCTCCTTGAAGTCTGGCACTGCAAAAGTAATAGATCAGGGATTCTACATCGCTGGCACTTCGCCAACAGGTGTGCCTGATGCAGTCAAGCGATGGAAGGCATGGAAGGAAGAGCCAGACAACCGTGAAGCGTTCACAGCGCTCTATGGAGTGAAGTAGGTTATTGATGAGGGAATTGCTTAGCTTACAAACCAAGAGGCTTGCAGAGTGTTCAAGCCATGCATCGGGTTGTCCGCGACTGCTCATTGTACAACAGAGCATACTCATACACTGTCAATAGCTCGTGTGCATACAATAATACACCAGTGATGCAAGTAAGAAGATCAGGCCTGCCAGCTCTGACTGACTAGCATCTGCACTACAACAAGTGCCTTGTAGCGAACTTCAGGATCCGGATTCGAATTGAGCAATTCGAGGACCCGGGTCTTGCCGCCAAGTTTCTGTATATCTCGCTTGCCGAGATCGTAGTATTTGATGAACATCGCCAGATCCGAGCAGATGATTGAGTATGTGGTTGCTGATTGACCAGGTTCTAGCAGGGCAAGGAGTTTCCTGGTGACGAGGAATCAATGTCAGGAAAATGCAGGCGTATCTGCAAGAGGCTACAAGTAACTCACTTCAGAACAGCATGATTGTTGTCACACAGCTTGCGAGCATTCTCGTTCCAGAACTCATCATCCGTGTGACACGGTGTCCAAGACAAGTGTTTGCTGTCGAGTTCGGCAACGTACTCGTCCCAGGTCGTGAGCTCCTTTCGAGCGGCGCGAAGGTAATCACGCAACCACTCGGCATCCTCCTTGACCTCATCATCTCCGAAGAACTTCTTGGTCGTGATCAAAGACTGCGTATAATTGAGCATGCCTGACGAGGACATGAGCATGGCTGACTGATTCTCGCGCGGTGCGAGAGTGAGCAAGTTCTGTTGAGTAAATCAGAAGTTAGCTATGTTAGCCCTTGAAGCAGGCGGCAGACTAGGTAGAGCAGCTTACCCGGAAGGTGGATAGTATCACTCGCACGACTTTTTCTTTCACTGCACGTCGAGCCACATCGGAGAGAAGAGGAACAATTCCAAATTTGCTGTGTGCAATAGGGTACACTTAGCTTGTGCGGCAGTAATTTGACCTGGAGGCTGTCATAACATACCTTTCGATCTTCTCATCTATTGTCTGCTCAAAGCTGAACAGCCAGAAGCACATAGCAACACCATACTGTGCCTGTGGAGAGGAAGAGCTCTGTGAATCCACCATGTTCTTCAGGAGATCAACAAGGCTGCGAAAGCAGGATCAGTACATGCAGGTGATTGTTCTATCCGGCGGGTTGGCTCACCCTTCTATGATCTTGCCGTTTTCAGCCTGCGACTTGCCCTTCTCACTTGTCTCGCTGTTCCAGACTAACATGCGAATCTCGTGTGAGCGAAGTACCTCATTCAAGCATTGAAGAGCTATGTCCTGGTTCTCCCAGTTTTGACCTGTATAGGTGCAAGATTTCAGCTGAGCAACGCGACGAGTAATGACAAAGGAGGAGCTAAGTGAGCGTACGTAAGAAGCCTCCTAGGGCGCGTGTCAACTTGTTCGCTACCTTCGCTGATGCCGATGGCTCAGACCTGGCGATGTGAGCGGATCAGGACGGCGGACATCCAGGCAAATCAGCGAGATGAGCTTACGGAAGCAGGAGAGATATGATCGTTGCCGACTTGAGCTGGCAGAACTCGTCTTGGCTGTCTAGATGCCTGTAGTAGTTGCACGGATCAGAGAAGGTGGCCAGTTGGTGGCGCCGACTGCTGTTTTGCCCAAGGTGAGCGTCACTGCACGTACCTTATAAGCGCATCCCAGGGTTGGAAGGCCAGTATACTCTTTGCACTTGTCTCATCTTTCCCTGGATATGACGATACTCAGATTAGCGCACTGGTGAATGTTATCGCGTATAGCACATTCCCGCACCGATGATGAGGTCTCCGAGCATGACGAGTGACCATTGCACGGCGTCTGTTCTGTTACTCTTCGACAGGAGCTTGAGTAGCAGGCGTGCGTATGTATCGAAGTCCTGTTTATATAGATGCCTTATCAGCTTGGCGTGTCACTCCGAGCTGCCTGTTATCCGTCATGAGCGAGCGGGGTCTGGCGAACAACGCACGTTCTGTAGCTGTGTATCGCTGGTACTCTTGGGCTGCTTGGCTATCCTGGATATGAGATTAAGTTCTTCTTGAGTGATATCTCCAGCTCGACAGTAGCCCTGAATGCGATATCATCAATGACCATTTCCCATCAGTTTCCCCGTTGAATGACGCTTGCTTGCTGCTTGCTAACGGGCGCGCTAACTCACATCCCAGCCAATCTGTCTCGCTCGGAGCTTCTCACTCGCGCTCTCCAACTTGCGTGAGCTGGCCATGTTGGATGAGTGCTTGCTATGACGAGTGTAGGTACGCAGCAGACAACCTGTGACGGTCCGAGGTCTGCGAACTGGGTCGACCATGCTCGATCACGTCGTCGTCGCATCCAAGTACACGACAATGCCTAAGTGAAAGACATCTCTATTCTCTGACGCAAACTACATTCTTTCACTACCAAATGGCTAACGATACTCCTACTAACGCTAACAAGGACATCCCGGTGTCCGTGTTTATCGGATTGTAAGCTTGAAGCCTGGCAGAGACGGAAGATCAATCGCTCACTACAGCTGCTCCTATCGTATATTGGTACCATTCTCGCAAATGACCTCTGAACAGTTTGGGAGCTGGCAAGACTACTGTGCGCAGCATCAATACACTTTAGCAATGCAGAAGCCCGCTGAGAATACCTGTTCTGCAGATCATTTTGTCATTGCTGAAACAGCTGCCAAAAGACTACAAGGTACGCATGGTGCTCAAACGACGCTATGGAGCCAGTCTGACGTAAAAGTCTCAGGTCGTCCTCCTCAAGAATGAGTTTGGTGATGTCGAAGTTGATAGCGAGCTAGCTAAGGAGTCTTCCGTTGAAGCCGTCTCGGAAATCTTGAGTGAGAACCACCAACCTTATGGCACATCTGCACTGACGGCTAACGCTCTCTGTAATAGACGGGTGCATGTGCTGCGTGTGAGGAGCAAAGGTCTTCATCTAGGTTGCCTCTGGTATGCTGAGGCGTGGCAGTCTACAGCTTGGTCGGGCAGATGCGATCTGCACTCCTGGAAATAAAAGGTAAAGCGGTTGGCATTATAATTACTGCACAATGGTATAATGGCTGACATTCCACGATAGAGAAATTCTCTCCCGATAGGATTATCATAGAATCGTCAGGGTCGGCCTTTCCCGCTACGCTGGCTTGGCAAGTGCGTCAGTTGGAGGATGAAGGCCTGAAGCTCGACTCTGTAGTCAGTAAGTGTCATTTTCTAGTTCACTCTTGGACCGGTGCTAAGGCAAGTCTACCGTCTATTAGCCGTGATAGACTGTGTAAACTTCCAAGGATATGAAGATAATAGTCCGACGTCAGTGACATTCAAGCGGGGTCGTCCTGTCATGCGATCACGAGCGGGAACTGAGTGAAGCTTCTCTACATTTGTTTAGTGCTAAGATGCAGGCTAAGTATACAGACTTGCTCCTCCTGGTGCGTAAGAAGAGCTTTACGTTGCTACAAATATGACTGACTCCCTGCAACGCAGAACAAGCATGAACTAGTGAGCTGCGGTCAACTCCTGGATGAGTTGTCTGCAACTAACGGGACTCGTCTCAGGCAACAGAACGACAGCTAGATTCAGTTTTAGACTCCTTATACGAGCTTAATACCGAAACACCCAAGCTGAAGATCTCACGCGAATCACCACCCAAACCCTCTCTTATTTTCGGCCTCTTGTCAGGATCAGGGAGCGAAAGTAAAGTCTTTGAAATGCTAGAAGAGGAAAATGAAGATCGCAAACGTCTAGGCTTCGTAGCCGGTGAAACGAAAGGTTCTAATCATGCGGATGCGGAAAATGGTGAGGTACAGACTGTCAATATTTGGAGGGGAGGAAAGAAGCCAGGACATGAACATGAGCATAATCACCAACACGGCCACGAGCACGCGAATGGCACAGACTCGAGCCAGGACGCCTCATCTACAGACATAGCGCCTGATAATCTAACGAAAGAGCGGCTAGACGAGTATCTATCGAAAGTCCCATCGGAGGATGTGTGGAGAGTCAAAGGTTTCCTCAAGCTATCAGACGGAGAAGACAGGACGACATCAAGCTATCACATCCTAAACTGGGCATTTGGACGGTATGAGCTGCATCCTGCTTCCGAAAGAATGTCGGAACAGCTGAAACAGCAAGGTGTCGAGGTCCGCTTGACGGTCATGGGCGCGAGAGGCGAAGCCAGGCGACGGTCTCGCATATTGGCGAGAAACATCGGTGCGGATGTTTCATAGCTTGCAATATGACAGTAATGAAGCTTGCCATAAAGCAAGATCTCATGACTGGACTGGAACAGCCTGTCCCTACAGAGAACGCGGCTCAGGGGCTGGGATCATCAATGATCTGGTCGCCATCATCGGATATGCAGAAAGCCCTGAATTGCAGACTAGACCGAAGTCGAAGGAGCATAGAGTGCTACATTGATTCACGATGTCGCTATGAAGTGCGATGTCTGCTTGAGTCTCATCTCTTACTGCCAACTCTATCTGCCTAGCCTACTCATCATAACGAAGTGGGTGAGCACATTTACTCGGTAGCGGTCGTTCTTGTGTAGATGATCTGGCTGCGCGAGTGAACAACTGGCTTGATGAGGCTGTAATATGACAATACGAAAACACAATTAGCAATCGTCGTTCGACAGTGTGAGTTCGTGATGTCGATAAACGCACCCCTCCTTCTCGAGTGTTCTGATGGCCTTGCGGGCGATGGATCCGTTAACCTTCATTCGGTCAATGAGGACTGAGACGGAGACGAGCTTGTATGTTGGGACCTCCTTGAAGATTCTGTAGATAGCACAACGACACACGGTCAGTACTGAACCTTGTGCTCTGGCTCCTCCCTCATCTTGCTGCATATTCTTAACGTCGAGCAGCAAAAGTAAGGGAGTTCATGATCTTGATGTCGGCGAAGCTCACTTGTCATAGATCTCCTGGTTGATGGAGACGGCGTTTTGCGCCTTGTCCTTGACCTTGCCCTTGGACCACTTTTTCTTCTGCGAATATTAGATTGGCACACATGCCATACACTCAGCATCCTGTTCCTTCTATTCGTTTGCCCTGGCGATTCCTGCATGAACTCGAGTGTGATCCTTGACTAACCTTTCCCTTGCCGGAAGAGGCAGCGGCTGTAGAGACGATAGCACATCAGTAAGAATGCTCTAATGCATCCCATATGAGCTTCTATTCAACTCACCAGCCGCCTTCTGGGCCTTTGTCTCTGTTCACGGTAATGCACACAAGGATAATCGCCAATCGTCAGCCTAGCCATTCCACCAATATTCTCGCCCGACCGTCCCGCAGCGCAACGCAGCGAGCGAGCGTGTGGACGTGTGTTCCGTATACGTACTCGTAGGTGCTGGAGGCATGCTTGAAGTTGACGCTGTAGAAGGTAGGTCGGAGGCCTCTATTGCCGCTGTATTCGTTGTCACCTCCAAGCCGCACGCGCGTGACGAGATGGAAGGAACGGCCAGGGAAGGCTCAAATTGATGTGGCAAAATCTGAAAAAGCTGATTCCCGTCTAGAATGCATGAACTCATACACATTGTCCAGACACTAGCATGAAGGAACAGTGGTGGTAAAGTTGTGTCACGACCTATCCTGTATTGCAGTACCAGGTTTTGGAATCTCCTCAGTCCTCGGCGCGAGCCGCGAGCCCTGTGGACAATGCTTTTCATGACAGGGCAGACTCATAGCGAAATGTAACGATTCAACTGTTCCCTCATTGTAGACAGACTCGGTTTCGCGCGAAAAGCTGGTGCATTCATTGCTTCAAGCTGAGCTACGACTAGTGTATAGAGCAGACCTAACAGACAAATTTGAGGAGGAAGAAGAGGGATACAAAGCGATGAAACTGAATCACGTATTCTGGAGGAAAGAAATGATGCGTGGACCCAAGCATGCAAGTTATAAGCGAGGGAATCACTATAAAGTATGCATAGCTAGTCCACTAAGGCAGGTTTTTGCGACACCCCTAACCCAGTTTCAAATTTTGATTTTGGAAACCATCATTATCGAATCAAATAGAATAGAAAAGTTTTGTAGCTCGGATAGAGGAAAAGTGTGATGTTGCCGGAAGACTTGAGCGAGGATGCCAGTATCACGAAATCACGTAGATGGGTCTTGTTAACTTCGGTGGGCATCTCTGTTATTCAAGCTTAGTATCCACCGGATTGACCACCACCCTGCTGGTTGGGGCAGTCTCGGGACATGTGGCTGCGGACGATGCTGGAGTCAGTACACGTATACTTCATGGCTCCATAGACAGTGATGCTCACCCGGCTTCACCGCAGTTGTAGCAAGATCGGCTACCACCACCACCACCTGAGCGCTCAGCTCGGGGCTCGGGGCAGTCTCGGGAGATGTGGCCTTCACCACCGCCTGTTGTTGCGAAGATGTCAGGATATGCCAATTGTAAAGTCTCGTAATAGGAGGACACTAACAGTTGTAGCATGATCTGCTGCCACCGTAACCACCGCTGGATTGTCCACCGTAGTTGGACTGCTTGCGAGGCTGGTCACAGTCTCGGCTCATGTGGCTGTAAAATGGTATACCCCGTTAGAGTATGTCCGCAAGCAGCTTCTCTCCAGGCAAGCTGGACCTACCCGGATTGACCACAGTTGTAGCAGCTTCGGTCTTGACCTCCGCCGAAGCTGGAGTAGCCACCACCGCCGCCTTGCTTGGTAGGGCAGTCTCGGCTCATGTGGCTGCAAACAGGCTTAGCAAATGACAAGCGGATGTCGAAGAAGATAAGCTTACCCGGTTTCACCGCAAGAGTAGCAGGCACGGTCACCGCCGCCTCCTCCACGGGAGTAGCCACCTCCGGAGCCGCCAGTAGGGCAGTCACGGGACATGTGTCCTGAACAATGATGATGTTAGATTGGACGGGCCCCCAGGGCAAATAGAACAGAACCGGCGTACCCTCTTCACCGCAGTTGTAGCAAGCACGAGCCTTGCGTGGCTGCTGGCAATCGGCGCTGCGATGTCCCTATTCAAGGTTGTTTGTTGTTCGAGAGTAAAGTTGGAGTATAGAGGTGAGCAACAAGTCCAGGGGGAAGGCAAGTATGGTGATCAGCATATGCCCGCAAAGACACGCGTCGGAGAGATAGAATAGGTGAAGGGAAAGAAAAGGTCTCAATAGACAAAGCAATCAGTTCCTCATAATGGTCGAAAGAACATCGCCGACCGTCGTCCCCTGCATGAAAGCCATCCCGCCTCTCTCGCGCACTTCGCTCTATCACACTTCATCCGCTCACTTTCACTGCCTCAGTAGTATAGTGCAAGTTGGATTCTACGTCCACTCTTCCGTTCTTCACTGGAGATCTTCGCCACGCCTTCGCGATTGGAAAGCCGGAGCAAGAACGCCACCTTCTCGAGCTACCAACGAGCTCTTATAAATTCTTTTAAGAAAAGCGAAATGCATTGCATGCTCTTCACTCTCGCTTTTCACTCTTCTCGCTCTCGCTGCTTTCGTCAAGACCTTGCACCACACGGACAGACATGCTGCAGCCGAACTGCTTTCCTGCCGGAGACACTGCAAGATACGATAGGGAAGGGAGAGATGGGGTGAAGTGCTCGTTGTATCGCTTACCTCTGTGAATAGATAGGAGAAGAGTCAGAATGGCGCAACAGTAGACATGGTTGGTAAACTGAAAAGCGAAACTCACCTTGTCCGCAGTTGAAGCAAGCAGTGGATCGCTGACCGCCACCGCCGTAGCCTCCAGACTGGAAGCCACCATCACCACCGCCCCACTGGGTGCTGTTTCCCCCCCAGTTGCCTGTTCGTCGTAAAGGTTTCCGAGAGCGGTCGTAGGAAGAATCATCACGACCACGACCATCGCGACGAGCAGGACGGGAAGAGTAAGGGCGGAGGGAGAGGGGAACCAGGGAAGAAGCGGAGGAAGCCGCAGCGAGAGCCAAAGGACGAGTCGCGACGGACGATACGAGCATGGAGGAGAGAAGGAGGAAAGATCGAGAATACAGACTTGCTCCACTCAGTGACTGTCTCCCGCGAGCGCTGCAGAACGCCAACCTGGCACCCTCACCGCCGCCGCCCGAATTTCCCCAGCCTTCAGATGCCATTGTGTATAGGTAGATGAGACGTGTTTAAAGGTGTAGAAAAGCGTAAGATTATCCTTCGAGTGTTCGATGGATAGTTGAGATGAGATGAGAAGGGAGAAAAGCTGGATCGCCTGTCTGACTTCTCGCTTCTGCAGGATGGAAGGAAGGCTCGGGCCAAAATTGGTGGCGAGATGTCAACACCGAGCAAAGGCACATTGCAAGCATTAGTGAATCCACTTGATACATCAGCAAGATGATCCACTTGAAATCTACGAACAAGCGTTGGTTTCTTTTTCCACTTATTGCTGTGTACTCTATGTGTGTAGCTTGATTCGGTCACTGATGCCGATTCACCTACTGAAGGACTCGGATCCCGCAACTACAAAGGATCGGTACTATTTTCAGACCCTACTATGATACATGGTACTTCTTGTACTTCTAACGTCCTGACTTCTTGTATAACCTCTATGTGCGCATGCCGCTTTCAGCAGCGAATCCTACCATGCCGCTTACATGACGTATCGGAAGGACACGTTCTGCAAAGGGTTGGCGAAGTCAGCGGAGGATTAGAGCAAAGGGTAAGAGTGCCTTCCTCACCTCTATATCTGTAATATCAGCAAAATCAGGGTAGTGCCGCTTCCCTTCAACTGCTTCGAATTGGTCACGTTTAGAATTTTCTCGCCGGTAGTGAAGGCTGTCAGAATGGCAGATAGGTCCCCGTTAGAACGGATTGCCGAAAATGTTGAGATGGAATGCGCACCGTAAGATACAGAGGAAGCCTATGGAAGCCGAAAAGCAAATGATACACGCAAGCATGCCGTCCCGATAAGGCGGATGCTGACCTGACTTCCAGAATTGCGGACCGCTGCCAAGTCAAAAGCGGTCAGCTCCGACCCCGCGAACTGCACAAGTGGTCTCTGTTCAGCTCACATTGAGTTGCCTCCACCGTACGCAAGGAAGATCATCGCTTGGACAGTGATCCGCTTAGAGCTATCGAAGAACACGTGAGCTGCGTTCGGCGACTGGCTGCCAAAGCGGGCAAGAACTCACTAGCCGGTAACGTTCGCAATTGGCAGGGCGAAAAGCTGGGAGAGCGCACTCACGAATCCAACAATAACGTAGTAGCCAAAGAGGCGCGCTCCATTGTTGCTTGTGCAGTATTGAATGGTTACACCCAATAACGACCACGTGATCTGTAGGCCAGACGTGTGTCAGAAAGTTATGACTTTGCATGGCGAGACAAGACAACGTACTCCGAAAATACCGACATATACTGTAAAGAACGGAGATTAGTCTTATGTCATGTCCTCACCGGTTGGATCGACTGGCGCACCTCGTTTATTGTCATATTTCCTAGCTATGTAGCCAGCGCAGACGACAACCAGCACTTGCACGACACCGGTCGGGAGTCCAAGCAGGATAGTCTCGAATGCATTGTATCCGTATTCCTTCAAGATGAGATGGAAGAAATTGCCCAAGCCACCATTTGGAATGGTGAGCGATAGGACCGCGAAGAATAGAAGCCAGCCTTGCGGATCGACGAATGGATTTAGAGCTTCCCGCACTTGGTACCATTTGCTGTCATATTCGGACTGGTTAGTTACATACTAGATGAATCCTCAATGTCACCTACATGGTCTTGTTCTCCAATGAAGATTGGTTGACCCTCACTCGATCCAAAGCTATTTTCCTTTCATTTGGCGAAAGGAATTTTGCGGAATCAGGCGAGTTTGGGCAAACGATGAGAAAGACGATTCCAGCTAAGATAGTCAACGCCCCGTTTAAGAGAAAAATCCATGCCCAGTTGGGGTAGCCTGTGACGTCGATGTGACCAACTCCATAGCCTAAAATCCGGTTCGAAGGGTCAGCCCAGGACGCGATTTGCAAGGCCCTGCAGCGTCACTCACCCAGCAGACCACCAATGCATGATCCCAGACCATTACAGCTATACCATAAGGCAAAGCGTAGAGGCTGTTCTTGACGGGTATAGAAGCGGGCGGTGAGTAAAGCGAAGCCGGGTGTGACGACTGATTCAGCTGCTCCGAGGAGTGTTCGCACCGCCATCAAGCCAGGAAAGGCTGTCGGCGCGGTCATCAACATACTGGAAGATAAGAGGAGTCCATAGTCAGCATGACAATTTCGAGATCTCGAGCGAGGTCCTCTTACACTAGTGTTCCCCAGACGACAACCATGGCTCCCATGAAGCGATGAGTTTGCACTTTCTGCAATAGCCAACTATAGTGCAGCAATTATCAGCCTCTGAGTGCAGATGAGTGTAAAGGCAATTCAGCCATACCTTCCGGGTGCCTCGAAAGCAAGATAACCTAGGTAAAATGCGCTTCCCAACCAAGAATATTGACGACTGTCTAATGCACGATCCTGCGAAATAGGTTCACATCAGTCAGCAGTGACACACGAAGAATAGGGAGGGAATTTGAATGTCTTACCTCTCGAAACGAATAGACTGCAGCGTAAGCTGTGGGCAACGAAGAGACGGTGGTCAGGTGTGTTTCTGGATCAAGGTCGAACGCAACCAGGCGTACACATTGCAGACTTGTCGATGTCTATGAGGGCAGAAGTCAGATCCGAGGATAGCAAGCGTTTGACATTTGAAATGGTACATACATTGCAACATGTATATCAGGCCGAATAGCGGCATGATATACTTGTCAATCTTCTTCAAGACGTGCTTATAGTCAGCGGAGTTGGCTGGTGTCAAAGGAAGAGCGGTACGATAGTCAGCCTTCACATGTATCACTCCTGGAGGCAGGAAAATGCAGCCTACCTAAATCTTGATCTGTCGCTTCACTGTCACTCTCAACGCTTTCGCGATCGTCATTGTTCTTCTTATCGTGCGTGGATGCAGTGTTCTCCGCCTCTGCCATGGCTATAGCATCGTCTTCCACTCCCACATTCTTCACTGGCTTAACGAACACTCTGCGCTCTCCATATATGCCTGATGTCTCGTCCAGCTGGATTCCCGGAGCGATTTCGTGGTCATCATGCTGAATTGTGGGAACAGGGTCGAGGCCGACTCGACCGTGGGCGTCTTGCAGCGGAGTCGCAGTCATGCTCTTCACTCAGACAGATGATGCCGTCAGACAGACGACGTTTCTCTTCTACTATCAAGGTATCTACTGTGAACTCCTGCACCTCGTGTCCCGCCTGCCTGCTAGCTGCATTTATGCAGATATTTTGTCGACCAGCCTCCGAGCACCCGCTGCGTGCACGCGTAAAGAGATGCGGGCCAGATGGGATGCGAACGGCGAGGTGCTTCCAGGTATGGAACCACTACACCTCTAAGACGGCAGAAGAAGGAGGATTGGCAAGATCAAGAGTTGTGGTAGTACAGTGTGCAAGAATATGGCAAGGGCAATCATTCTGACAATCATTCTCTGATCGCGCCGGAGGGACTCCACACAAAAAAGAAGAAACCTCTTTCGCCACTCGCATTTCAAGACCTTGTGCAGTGCTTGTCTGGAGGCACAGGACAGTTCCGTCGAGCTCGCTGACTGGCTGATGCTAGTACGATGGCCAGCAATGGCCAAGCAAGACCCTGATAAGAGAAGCGCCTTCCTCTGTCTTGAGTAGCTGTCTCTGCCGAACTGTGTCATTACCTACAAACGATCGAATAGCTGCCCAGGCAGGTATATCATCATGATAATCCTGCAACCAACCAGATATACAGTCCACTATGCATCTGTGCATGTCTAGACTGCAAGTGAGTAAAGCACTGTATTGTGCCTCTTCAGTAGCAGACGAAGCCTCGAATACGGAAGCCGGGCCTGGCGGATATGCTGAAGGCACTAGCGATAGCTGTAGTCTCAGACAAGTCAGACAGATCTGATGGAATCCCAGGCCTTGGAATTGCTCTATATGATCACCTTCTTGAGCGCCTATATTCTGAGCGAAATCGAATAGAAAGAGACGTGCTCGGTATTGCTTCAACATTTCGTACCATGACTGTCAAGGTTCGTGATAATTTTACAAAGGTCCAGGGTATCTTCGGAAAGGGATGCGAGATCAACGAGGAAGCGAAGCGAAGCGGACTGAACCAACAAAGCTTATGCGACCTTGGGTGCAAGACTGCATATCCTACTCCAGCCTTTTTGTCGCAGTTCAGCTGCTACTACACCATTCACTCTTGTTCCAAGAAGTTCACGCTGAAGAACATCAACCGGCAAGCATGTCAGGCTCGAGGCACATGCGCAAGGACGTTTAGGTGTCTTACTTTGTTATTCAGTAACACGCCTGCGTTATCGTCAAATCGAATATAGCGTCCGTCAGGCCGCCGTGTTTCTTTCTTCGTCCGTACAATGATAGCACGTCTGACATCTCCTTTGCGGACTATGAGCGTAAAGGTGAGACGATGGAAAAGCAAGATCAGTATATTAGGTCTTTGGAATGTATCTTGGCGATTAGCCGTGGCAGACTAACCCTTGTTCGCTGCTGCTAATGAATTGGCACCGACATTCGCGGCGATAGGTCTAGCTTTCTTGATGACCACGACAACTTCGTCGCCTGTTCGAGATGGAGCAATTGAAAGGAGCAGAGTAGAAGCGCAGTACGTAGGGTTCAGTGACTGTCAGCGGACATCCATGCTTCGTGAATGTCATGAAGCTTCAACCGACCTATTCTACCGTGTCCGTGACCGACTTTCGTCTTCAGAACGTGGACAACTTGAGCCAGCGCTATTATCAACGAGTCAGCATCCATAATTAATACATAGGAGATCACCAGAGCGTCACTCACACGCTCCACTGTTGTCGATGATGCTCATCGTTGCCTTGAGTCCTAGCATTTTTCTCGATCACGTCTTTTGCGGACTTGGTGCAGAAGAGAGAAGTAAGTCAACTAGCTGTCTGGCTCTAACCATCTTGTTTACCACCTCCAAGCTAAGCCGACGCAATGAAAGCAAGCCACTCTATGCACCACAGAGACCGGACGCACTACGGCCTGACAATAGAAGGCTGTCGGCAGTCATCGCCGCATGTCCATCCATAATTGACTTGAAGCCTTCTGCTGAATGCCATCACTGGACAACGATGCTGTACAAGGAAACTACTGCAATCCAAGTTTTTCTTCTGCAATGCAACTAGCTTCTTGGGACATTGACACAGCACACTGGCCATGCTTTACCTTGCACTTACGCCGGCTGTGCTGTAGACCTCTCTGAGCCAGAACCACGCTATTGCCATCAGCTGACAGTTCAGGAGCGGTGTCCACATGGAGCCGCGTCGACATACACTGAGATCTATCTGATTGCCGAGGACGTAAGGTCTGTCAAAGCTGTCATTCCCTAGGATGCCGATGGTAGTCGCGATACGGTAGTCCCCTAAATTGCCACGGGTGTTTCGGTCAAGGAGCAAAGGCGCTCCATGAGTTGCATGAATGTGCATCGAAGCGGTTGAAGCCTAGCCAACAGTCGCTGGGATGGAGTTCTACTACTACTTTTATCAGAAGTGTCCATCAGTCAATACCGAAGAAGCCTTGCTTATATAAAAAGCTCCCTTTTCTCGATCATCGAAGCGTCATGCAAATGGGAAAGAGGCAATGGACCAGATGGACTTCTCTGCTTTGAAGCTTTCTTTTCCATTTTCGCAAACACCTTCATTGACTACTACTTAAACACACTATACTGAATCATGTCAGTCAAATACACGAAGGACTTCATCCTATACGATGTCTCACCCGAAGAGGTCTACCTCTCTGGCTCGTGGTGCGACTGGAAGCCGTAAGTTGGGTTGAAAGAGTGTGGCTTGAATAGATTGTGGGATGCTGACAGTTGGCATGTATGACCGCAGCAATGCCATCAAGATGACAAAGATCCCCAACCTGTACTTCATCGCTACAGTTGTAAGTTGGATTGTAGTCTTCTGAACTTCGCTTTGCTGGGATGGAAAGCTTGAATGGGGATGGCCCGCGGAGAACCCACCTTTGAAGGACCATCTCGAAGCATAACAGCAGACGAAGCAGAAAGCAGAACATGAGTGTGGTGGGTACGTCTGCTTACCATTCTTGCTGCTCACAGGAACTTCCATACAACACAAAGATCGCATACAAGGTGAGCAGACTGAAAAAGATGCCACTCTCAACATTCACCGCACTTCCCGCAGTTTCGATGAGTTGACATATACTTTTCAACGGCGCTTCATTTCGCATATATAACAGTACATCGTCAATGGCAACTGGATGACTAATCCTGAAGAGCAGACGGAAACAGATGCTGCTGGGAATACAAACAACGTCTTCACGAGTGAGTCCTGCTTCTTTTGCACGCAGCCAGCCGCAAGTCGGAGAAAGCATGATCGTAGTATTCAACACTGCTCTTAATGTTCATGCGAGATAGCTGGATAGACCTAGAGCTGACTTCCATCCATCTCACGTCATCAGCACCCTCTGAAGCTGAAGCTCCAGCACCCGTCGCTCCCGTTGCCGCCGGCTCATCGGGCATTACCGCACCTCTGACCAGCTCTTCCGGACCTACAAGCAGCAGCAACAATAACAATACATCCGCTTCAGGAGCATCACACGAGATTCAGGATGCCAAGTCTAGCGGTGTCCCCGTCGGTGCTGCCGTTGCTGGATCTGGTATCGCCGCTGCCGCTGCGGGGACCGCTGTTGCAGCTGGCCTAGGCCATAGCCAACCTGAAGCTCATGCCGGAGGTTCGCAAGAGATTCTAGAGGCCAAGACAAGCGGTGTCCCTGTTGGCGCTGCTGTTGCTAGATCCGGAATTGCCGCAGATGCTGCAGAAACCGCTGCCGCTTCTGGACTCGGTCACAGCGGGTCCGAGGGCGTTACTGGAGTCGAAAAGGTCGCTCCTAATGTCACTCAAGCTTCTTCTTCTGCTTCCGCTACTGGAGTCGGCTCCGATAGAGGTACGTACCGCACAATGGACTGCAGCGGTAGCCAGAGAAGCTGATTTCATACTACCTTTCAGATCTAGCCAAGTCCGATGTTGGAACATCATCAACTTCGCACAAGGCTCCTCTACCAGCCTCTACTGCTGACGCGCCAGTTGCACCCGGCTCTGCTACCCATGACCACGAGGGCAAGGGTCTCTTCTCAGTCATTGGCGGTCTGGGAGCAGCCGCTGCCGCCGCTGCTGCCAAGGCTGCCCATGATCTTGAGCACAAGATTGAAGAGCGCTTCTCGGACAGTGGTAGCGAAAAGGCTGCTTTGTCAGGCGCTGCTTCACCCTTATCTGCCTCCAGCGTCCTAGCTGGGGAAGGAAGCAAGACTGCCACTCAGACACCAGCTGTTGGCAACGCTTCAAGCGAGAAAAGTGCGTCTCTTCCTACCGTTCCTTCGAACGAACGCATCAATAGAGAAATTTCAGCTCATCCAGATCCCACTGCTTCCCTTGGTGCGGCTTCTTTGTCTCCTTCCTCTTCTTCTTCGCATCCAGTGACAAGCGCCGCTTCTGCAGGAGGTGCTTCATCGCTCTCTGGCACGAGCCATAACAAGGAGCCAGCAGCCGCTCTCGATCCCATCGCTACAAACGCTGGAGTAGCCAAGATCACAAAGGAATTCGCAGCTGTCGACTTTGACCACACCAAGGCTGAGGTCGTCCATGCCGTGGAGAGACTAGGAGAGGTTATTGCAGGAGGGTTAAGCGGTATCGGAGCCGCCCACGAGGGTAGGGACTTACCTGCAATCAATGAATTCTGGGCTAAGAAGGGTTCTGCTTCTGCTTCTTCTGCTTTCGGAAAACCTTTACACGATGCCGAAACTTCAATTTCTTCTACTTCACAAAATGCTGGTACAGGCTCAAATGGTGTCACACCATTCCAAGGTGGAATTGCTGGCTTCTCCTCTGCTGCAGCTGCTTGGCCACCTACTGGCAACTCTGCTGCTACCACCGCTGGCACAGCTGGACTGACTGGAGCTGGTCCCTCATCAACTGGTTCTACCACCGCTGCTCTGGCAAAGGATGGCAGCTCCGCATCTGCTCCTACTCTACCTCCAGTCACTGGCGGACCCGCTCTCTACCCTACCGACAAATCAGCTCCTGCAGCCATTAAGATTGAAGAGCCACAGGCTACACCCCAACAAGCTCGAGCTGAGACTGCCAGGGACGGTGCTCACGCTCCTGCTTTGAACAGCAACAACGTTGGTGGCGCCTCCACAACAGCTTCCACCGGCTCAAATAACGCAACTCATGCTACACCAGCCGCTGCTGCCGCTGCTGTTCCTGTAGCCGTTGGCAGCAGCACCGACAAGGCACCAGCTTCCGCCTCTACTGCTACAACTGATACTTCTGCAGCAACTACATCTGCTGCTCCCCTAGCCGGGCACTCTGTCCCTCACGATAACAAGAAGCCAAGCGTCATCCAGGACTTGAAGGCGGGACTAAAGGGCGACCACAAGGCAGCCGACCACGATCCTTCAGGACCAATGATTGGACCTCCTGTTGTTGCAAAGCATGAAGCTGAAGGACTCATTGATAAGAAGCACCCAACTGGTCTCGGAGTCGCTTCCGGTGCCAACACAGCTGGAGGCCCACCTGTAACGCCTAAGAAGACTGCCGCGGGCGCCATGAGCACCGCTGGAACACCTGCTACTCCTCAAACCGATGCTTATAATACTGCTCCCTCGACACCTTCAGGAACACCCAACGACCGAAAGCGCAAGTCTAGCATGTAAGTTGCATTTGCTTGAATTGTTACGACATGTTGCATGCGCTGACAGAGTCTGTTACACAGCTTCCACAAGATCAAGAGCGCTTTGTCGCCTTCCAAGTGAATTGGCAGCGAATAGATAAGAACCAGATACAGCAATTTCCTCATCGCTACACATAAAAAGCTACTTTCAATCACAGAATTGGGTTGACAAGCAGACTATCCTGAGCAGTCGAGCCTACAGGTGACTATTGCTCGGGAGCCAGAGATAAGACACCACTTCTCACAAACACCTGTCTTCTCGACATCTTCCTGACTTTCCTGACTTGACACTCCAATCCAAAAGTTATGTGCTTAATATCTTTATCCTACCATATTCATGTTTTCCACAATAAGAAAGCCTCCATTGTAATCAGCGTATACCACTATCGTACGTTATCGATGCATAGTAGCTTATCATCACTCCAACCGTAATATTAACATCCATGCGAAGTTTGTTATGCGGTCTTGCGTGATTTCATCTGAAACTCCGTTCTGCTACAGTGCTTGCTCGTGTGGCGATGCATGAAATAGAACAGTCTCGACTTGGCGAGGTTTGCCTACAAATAAGCAATGTGAATGTGCAAGTGTTGCAACTGAGTATAGAATAGCGCCAGATTTGTCTCCCGTCGTCTTCACTCACACAAGTTTCAGATACTCCGGCTGCGCGTTCAGGCCTGAAGCTCTTTCGCTCCTGCCACCATCCGAAACACCGAAGAACGTAACATTCCAACGGCTTCAGCAACAAGCAAAGAGCAGGAGAGGCATAGTGGGAGAGCATGAGCAGCTCACAAGATGCTCATAGGCAAATTGGGCTACCGACGCGGCCGTCTCTGCCTGCACTGCTGTCTACAGTCCTGCTGTTGATGGCCTGCTGCGTGCGCGAGGGCCACGGGCAGCGACAAGGCTTGACCATTCCATTGGCGCAGGGAGAGGCACCACGGCTCAGAGCAAGATCCCAGCAGCACCTCAAGACGTGGGCTGTCAATGAGAGACTCCGCATCAATGGCAAATATGGCGAGATAGCTCAAGGGTCTTCATCGCTTGGCGACGGCTCTAGCAGCAGCAGCAGCAACAATCTCTTCAGCAGGAAGATCAAGCCCAAAAAGGCAAAGAGACAGAGCAGCAGCGGAACAGGTACTACTAGAGCGAGTGGTAGTGGGACAACTGCTGCTCCGTCATCTGGGAGCTCCACAACAAGAGCGGGAGCTTCGGCGAGCACGACCAGTCTAGGCGGCAGTAGCGGAAGCAGCAGTAATTCTACGAACCGACCGTCTGGCAGAGCGAATCTCACGAATTACCAGTCAGATTTGTGAGTTCACTTCATGACTGTTGGTGTGTCACTCCTAGCCGGTCCGGCTTCCTGCGCCTTTGTGCCTCGAGCCAAGATTACCCTCTCATCGGCAGTGCTTGTCGGATCAGCTGCGGAAGTCCCTACACACATGCATTTTCGCAGGCCAGCTGACTGACGCATAACATTTCTTCATGTAATACTAGAGAGTACTACGTTAGTCACATCCTGAGCACCCGCTTGCCGAGCCCGCCAACTGATACAGGAATGTTACGCTCCTAGGCTCCAATACACGTTGGAACACCTGCGCAGACCTTTGTAGGTTTTCCTTCCTCGGCCTATTCAGATGCCATGCTGATTACGCTCCCTTACCCGCCGTGGCTTGGCTTATGCAGAATGTCATTCTTGATACGGGATCGTCAGACTTTTGGCTGGTAGACAACAACTGCACTTCGATCGAATGTAGCCAAGTTAGTACTTTCGCGGCGAACGTGTCAAGTTCATCTTCCTTGACAGCAAGAGACTTCACAATACGCTATGGCATGGTAAGTCTCTTCCCTGGCGAAATTTCACCTACATTTCCAGATCAAGGGTATTCACAATTTCAATCATTGTGATGCAGGGTTCGGCTTCTGGGCAGTTGTGGAACGATACGGTGTCTCTAGGAGGACACGAACTTGATAATCAGACTGTAGCGTTATGTGATGAAGTTAGCGGGACTCTGCTAGGAGGAAATGCCTCAGGTATCATGGGTAAGCGTTTTTCCAAGGCAGTTCGTTGGTCCCGGCTTGCCTCAAGCTGATTGCATCTTCGCACAGGACTTGGCTTTCCGCGTCTATCGGTGACGGGTGGTGCCCCTTTCTGGATGAACCTCATGGAAAGCAACGACACAGACCTCGACTTCGAAGGCTTTTCATTCTACTTCACAAGGTTCATCAATGCTACCAACGCTTCAGATACAGAGTATGGGTAAGTTGTCAGATCTGGTCAATGTTCTGCATGCAGAGTTCTTGATTCCTGACCTTGTCTATTGATGTCGACAGCGGCTTCTTCACGCTTGGCACGTTGCTGAATGAAAGCTACACTGGAGAGATCAACTATGTAGACGTGCCGGAAGGAAGCGAATCATACTGGGTAGTACCTATGGCCGCGATCACCTTGAATGGAACGAATATCACAGATCTCGGAACGCCCAACGTTGCTATCGATTCCGGAACAACACTTATCGGAGGTCCGAGCCAAGTGGTGGAGAACTTCTACGAAAGTATAGGAGGTGCATATGCACTGGATCAGGAGTACGAAGGGTACTACACGTATCCTTGTGACGCGGTCTTAAATATCTCTTTCACCTTCGGTAACGAGGTAAGCCAAAGAAAGACGCGGGTCTTAATTAACACTGGCTGATCATCTGTGGCTCTATCAGACATACCCAATGACGGCAGATGATCTTAACCTCGGCGTTTTCAACTCGGCTACGAATCAGTGTTTAGGGGCCTTCTTTGACCTAACACTTTCCTCTGGCTCAGCTGCGGTGATTAGCTGGGTGATAGGTGGAGCTTTCTTGAAGAACGTTTACTCGTGAGTGAAACTTCGAACATGGATTCTCTCTTGTGGGTGAATTTTCTGACAATTGCTTCCTTCGCTTTCGTCTTCTTTCAGTGTCTACCGCTACTTCCCTGGACCTTCAGTGGGTTTCGCCAATCTTTCGCCGTCTCTGATTGCTTCCTCAGCGAGGATGGGCAATGGACCGCCAACGACGAACACGACAGATGGACACTTTGTATCTGGCGTCTTTGGCGGGCCGACTCTTCCTGCGAATGGCTCGACTATCACAGGCTCACCGCTGGACAGCTCGACAACGCCCACAAGCACCCCTGCACCAGCTGTCCCAGCAGGGAAATCGCCTCTTACTACCAGCATTACTGGCTCCGCATGCCGCAAGATAACCCATCCTTCCGTGGAAGAAGCTGGAAAGGCAGCAATAATATTTGGAATGCTCTGGATAAGCATATGGACACTTGGCTTGAGTTAGAGTCATAGACTGCTTAGCATACCCTTCATATCAATGGACAATTAATGGGAAAACGAGACTTGCGTTCGTTTCGTATGTGATAATAGCTTTTGGAAGAATAGTCAATTCGTTTTTCGTACTAATGCGCTCTCCAGCGTTGTATTACCCCGCACCTCACGTAGCGTGAACAGCATAGCAAGTCTTTCGCATGAAAAGAGAAACAAGCATTAAAGTAAGAAGGATCCCCTCAGCATTTCTCTTCCTGCACCTTTTTGCCCGTCATGGAAAAACTCGCCACACGTGATCGCGCCTGCTATCTATCAACTTTTTGTTTATCGATTCATCTTCCTTTGCTTTCCTTCACTCCCCCTCACAAACATTTCACGACACGACACGACATTCTCACGCTGATTTCTCATTCATGACTGGCCTATGACTTCAGAACGAATGCTGACACGCGCTCCAGCCATGTACACTGGTGAAAGGCCTTCTGTTTCTGCGCATGCTGGATCTGTGGCTGGTACGGGTGAGAAGCACTCACCGATTCTTTCTCTTTGTCTTTGCACTCTCCACAACATGTAATGTCTTGTATGGGGCTCCTAAGTCTAAGTTTGTTTTTCCACTCTCCATCCTCTGTCGTATGCAGCAGTCTCGAACGAATCCGACTCGAACACTGCTTCGTCTAGCACTAAGACTTCGCCTATTGATTCTGCCTCTGGACAAGAAGGCCCTAGACAGGACTTTCACCTTCAAACTAGTCACAGGTCACTCGCCGACGCGCCAGCCGAAGTGAACGATCCTAAGAAAGACATCGAAGCACCATCAGCAAGATTTCCCGAGACTTCAAGCGGGCCAAGCGGCCGCACCACTGCGCACGGACCCGGCAATTATGCCTCAAGCCTGTCTTCCCTCAAACTACCTGGACCAGGCTACGAGCTCGAGTCCTTACCGGCTACACCTACTATGCTGGATCGTTCAGATACCTCACTCTTTGCTCTCCATTCTAATCCTACTTTTTCATCTCCTTTCTCACGCTATCCGTCGAGGGAGATCACTTCAACTCCAGCTATCTCTTCAGACCCTACCCATGCCTTCAGAATATCTCCAAATAATCAGACTGGAGGCTTCTACATGCATGCAGAAGATTCAAATACCAGACCTCGTCAACACGCCAGTGAAGCAGGCCATCTTTCCGGACTGCAAATGCAGCCTGCTTCCTCACTTGATCATTATCGAAGTCGTACACGCGACACCGACCAAGACTATTTTAGCATGTCAAGCAACTCAGCTGGCTCTCTGAACTCCTCCTACTCTTCTCATTGGAATCAAGATAGCTTAGTCTCACCTCATACCAAGGAAGATTCGGGATATGCACTTTTCCAACCTTCCTTCCCAGATGCAAACAGCAATGCAACCATTGCACCTCAGTTGAACAGCTCTATAGACTCACGGGTCCGACAACGCCCTTCACTTCGACTGTACCAAAGCTCGGCTTTATACTCGTCGCGCCCTATTTCAAACGACGCCACAGGTCAGGCTGGCACGGTCGGCGCTTTCGACTTTGCGACTTATGACGATAACCCTTTTCCGACTGGTGGGCCTCAAGTACAGAATAATTTGACTCCACGCATGTCCACCTTTCCGAACCTGACTTGGCCTTCCGAGCAGCCTGACTATAGCCGGGGAATGACTGGAGACATCCTTCGTGCTCCTTTGACTCAGCCTTCCGCAGAGTCACTGTTCCGCGGTAATATGTCTCAGCCTCCTAGATTTGTTCCCGACTCTCGTCATCATTCACAATCATCTGAAAGAGTCCTTCGTCCGTCTCTTCCGGTAAGTCACGCGATTTCATGCTTGCTCAAACATCATTGACACACCTTCTCTGCCAGACTACAGCTCTGCACAGCGATACACGCTTATCCAGTACAGCACCTCCAAGGTAGGTCTTTCTTCTCATCGCTGTGCAAGGCATCAATTGACTAGCCTTACTCTGTCTAGCCCCACCTCATCTGCTTTCCGGGTTCTTAACGGTCTAGTCGATAAGATCACTTTGATGAGCATTGATCAAACGACTCAGCGCCGAGATCTCGTCCAGCAACGAGAAGAGATTGAAAGACAGGCAGTCGAGATCAGAAGCCTACAAGCTCACATCCAGGCTCTGGAAATGTCAAATATGCGCCAGTCAAATGGAAGCAGACAAAGCAGCGGACCTTACACTCCGCTGGGGAGTGTTCCCTCTTCGCCTTCCGCAGAACGATACAGTCCTGTGCAGAACTATGACGCACCTCGACATGCTTTGTACTCGTCCAGCCCGGTTGATCGAGCCGGACAGCATCACTCTGGTCTGGTCATGCCCACAGTACCTCCTCGAAGACGTGTCACTGTGTCGGACCAATATCAGGCAGCACGTGGACCGCATCAATCTTCTACTTATCCTGTGCCTGGCGGTTCAGCCAATCTCAATGCCTTTCGAGCTGGTCAGATTACTCCGACCAGTAACATCCTTATGGCGAATACTTCTAATCGCACATCACAAGGACCTTCTGCCGCTCCTACACATCATTTGCAGAACGGACCTTTCCATGCACTTGCAGCGGCTTCGGGTGTTCTCCTGCCTGAAAATGAGGTGAGTACAACTGTCGTCTTCCCGTTGCAAGGTTATCTGATGTTGGTATAGGCGAGTGCCGGCAGGGGTGGCGCACAAGGACATCAGCCTACCAACGAGTCAAACATAAATTACCAGGCAAGTTTGCAGGTCTCGTCCGAATGATGTATAGCTGCTGATACCACATTCTCCATCCAGACTCTGCTAAAACAAATTCTCGAAAGAAACGATCAGCAAGCTAGCATCTTTCTTCAGCAGAAACTGAAAAGCTGCACGGATTCTTTCAAGAGATTACAGATCATCGACAGTGTTTTGCCATTTGCTTTTCACTTGATCACCAATCGGTACGCAGTCAGACGTGTCAGATGTGGGGTCTCCTGGCTGACCCCTTTGAGTTGACTGTAGATTTGGCAATTTCAGTATCTAGTGCTTTCTGCTTCTGAGACCCATCTTCCTTACTAACGTGTTCATCCTTAGTCGTTTCCAGGTGTCTCGATTTGGGCACCGAAGACCAGAAGAACGCTATCGCCTTGGTCATGAGAGGCCACCTTTATACTTTTGCAAGCGACACCTATGGTTCGCATGTGGTTCAGAGAGCCCTCGATGAGATTCCAGGCTTTGACGAGCTTGTCGTAGAAGAGTGAGCTAATTGTTATGAGCTCAGCAAGCATATCGTGACTGATAATTACATCCGCCAAAAGGTTGTCGAAGGAGTCAAAGAGCTTCACAAAGTACGTCGTGGCAGATCTGTTCGTACGCGAATACTAATGTAGCGATGTTGAACAGCAAATCAGCTGGACATGTCTGGTCAAAGGTCCTCGCTACAGCTCGACCTCCCAAGAATCTCTACGTGTCCTTAAAGCAGGTCAAAGATTGGTCAAACATCGCAATGGATGAGACTGGCAGTCTGCTATGTCAAGCAGTTCTCGAGAATTGGCCAATTGAAGAGAAGGAGGGCATCATCAACGCGCTGATCAAAGACACAGTCAATCTGTGCAGCTCGCAATGGGCCACCTTTGTAGTCTTACAGTGAGTGGTGAGCCCTCAGCGAGCTCCATATTCTCGACTGACGA
The DNA here is from genome assembly GCA_019775285.1 of Cystobasidium slooffiae. NCBI lineage: Eukaryota > Fungi > Basidiomycota > Cystobasidiomycetes > Cystobasidiales > Cystobasidiaceae > Cystobasidium > Cystobasidium slooffiae. Next base: position 21,902 of record JACWFZ010000031.1, on the reverse strand, counting down.
GCTAGCATCGATAGTCTCATCGAACACGGTCGAGTGCGCAGTACTTCTCGCTGGATACTCTCTGGGATTTTCAACTGACATCGTACGCCTCGACAGGACGAAGATCGCGAGGCAATCTTCAAGCTTCTGCTCCAGTCGTCCATCTCCATCTCGCAAGATCAGTTTGGCGCAAAAGCCATGTGAGCGCCTTCCTTTCTAGCAGCCATCCTAATCATGACTGACCACATGCACTATTACAGCGAGAAGATGATCAAAGTAGCTGGCTTGTCATCAGACATCGTCAAGAGCTATGTCCTCCTTATATGCGATGCCGCACAGTAGGTCGCTGCATACGATTGAAGCGACTTCGACTAAATCTAGACTGTGGGCCATTCGCAGAGGTCGACCCGCAGTCGTTTCGATCTGTCAGACTGCGAATGGAAGTCAGATAGTCACCTTACTTCTCACTAATGCTCCGTCTGAGCTCAAAGAAATGCTCATCGAAGCCATCAGACGCCATGGCGTCACTTTGAAAGGTTCAAAGCATGGCAGCCGGTACGTACAGAAGTACCTTGGTAATTTGAAGAGATTTCAAGGCTGACCTTTTGAACCTGTAGAATCTGGTTCGTCGTCGAAAGAGCTCGAGCCTGGCGAGGCCACTAGCTGCTCAAATAGTCTCGGAGCCATTGTGCTATTTGCAAAATTCACATGGGAAGGAAGCCCGAGTCAATGCTATACCATGTCTATATACCCAGAAGGCGCTTCAAGCATACTCCATCTCGTTTAGTTCTAATCAAAGATTGCTCACTACCGCATAGCATGCAATAATTCTCGCAAAAATGGTCTCTCTGCTCAATTCAGTACCTCAAGGGGAAGATCTCCCACTCATGCAAATCAATAATGTAGCTATAGACAAAGTTTCATGCACAGCATCGCTCACTTCACTAGTAGTAAAGGTCAACAATGCCGATGTGCTAAAAATGCCAAAAATGCAGTCCATCAGTTTTCGCACTTGGCCAGGGAAGGGCTTTTACGCTGCATAGCGAGACATCGACTTGCGCTATAAACAAGTTAATTACGAGGGGCTTAACAAGAAAAGTCAAGCACTCTATTGACAATCATTTGCTATTTAAGTACTTTATATGATAATGTCAAGGCGGATGTAAGGTGGCTAATCACTGAGCATAGTCGCTTGAGTTTCCGCAGCATCTAGCCCAGATGGAAGGCTTCTTAGCTTGCTTGTTCTGCTGAGCTGCGGGAGTTTGCTGTTCTGCCTTGGTAGCGGTCGCAGCTGGAGTGGCACTTGCTGCACCTGAAGCAGGGGGAGCAGCAGATGTTGTAGTATCTGGATTTGCAGCTGAGGCTGGCTGGGCAGCTCCTGCTGCTGGTCCGCTTGTAGTGTGCGTCGCCGGTGTAGCAGCGTTGGCTGATTTATCCTGGTGAACGACGTAGCCTTGGGAGTCTGCGCAGGGCAAATGATCAGCTTCAGCGTGCGTGAGGGTGCCAGATGCCAATCGCTTGTAGGTGCCTACCTGAGGTTCCGTGGGCGGTTGTGGCAGCTCCACCTGCGACTGCAGAAGCTGGAAGGGCTTCGGCAGCGGTCGTGGTATGCTGAGTAACGCCTGCGAGTCTGTTGGACAAAGAAGAACCAAAATAAAGGTTCAGGTCAGATACAAAAGGTGTGCTTTCATTGGGAGGCAGTCATATACAGGTACAGCTTCATCAGAGGCACATGCAGATACAGACAGGCATTGACAAGACTCCAAGACAGACAGGGCAGGGCAGGGCAGGCATGACGACGGAAGTTCTTAGAGGGGAAGACCGCATGAGGGACGATGACGAAGATAGTGATGCAGTATAGGAAATTTGTCCTTCATTTTGTGCATGCGTTGTGTCATTCGTATTCTTAAGGATGTGATGAAGAATATGTGATGAGGTTTGTTTTGCTTGGCTTGGGTCTTTGAATAAAAAAGGAGAATCTGTTCTGTGCAATACAAGACTACCCTGCCCTGATGCTGTTTCAAAAGTCTGTTGCCAAATGCCTTTCTGTATCTCTATGCGATCTCTAAGGAAATAGCAATGTCTAGTAAGACAGGGAAGAGGCGCTTCGCTTACTTAGCCTTGCCAGCAACTAGGTTGTTGACGAAACCAGCAAAGTAAGATCCCTGGTGTTTAGCGACGTTCAAGTCTGATTGAACTGGCTGTCTTGAACCATCACCACCAGCTACTGTTCCGGCGCCATAAGCGGATCTGTTAAAGCATTACATAAAAGCACGGGGTACGGAACAGATGTCAGTTCAGAAAGTTTCCTGTAATAGAGGGTTGGTGATAGTGTATGTGGCTTACCCTCCGATAACTTCATCGAGCTTGGTGAGCCTATTATGCATTACCAGTTCGGGAATTCCAAGTCAGTATAGTCACGCGGATTAGGAGAACATGTGGGAGTCACTCACTCGGGGTGAGAGTATCCAGGTGGTACATATGCGATACCGTGGTGAATGAAGAATGGCATAGTAGTCAAAGCGGTAGTTTCAAGACCACCGTGTTGGCTGAATTAACGACAGATCACAAGGAACGGATCAGCCAAAACAGTCCAATACGTTAGCATTCTAAGGCAAAGTAAGGCAAGGCAAGCAGAAGAAAAAAACGACTCACGAAGCTACGGAAGTATAGACTGTAGCGCACTTTCCGACTAGTTTACCACCAGCCCATTGCTTGCCTGTGCTATCGAAGAAAGCAGAGACTTGTGCGGGTGCACGTCCATATCGGGTAGGGAAACCGAAGATGAACTGCATGAAAAGAAGAACAAAGTTGCACATCAGCATACACAATGTATACGTCGTTCTACTAAACCTTGAATGGCATTGTAATCGTGCCGGAGGCTTACTCCATCGTATTCCTCTAGCTTGTCGCCGGTGATGACGGGGTAGTCTGCAGGAAACACATGAAGTCAGCATGGCAAGAGAGGAAGGGGTTACCCAAGTGGACAGCGGATTGAAGGGAGACACACCAGGTCGAGGAATAGCATGCTGCTTAGCTAGGATATCCTCGGAGAGGGTCTCTGGGATCTGGAAGATATCGACTTGAGCGCCGCTAGATCATACAACAGGTGAGCAGGACGGTAAGACATGGATAGAGAAGGGGAATCCGGATGTAGACCTACGTGCTCTTTGCTCCCTCTACGACGGACTCGGTGAGCCTATAGTGGAGATAAGGTGAAGGTGATCGAGTGAACAATGGCGAACACGGTCAGTCTCGGCAAGTGCTAGCGAGAGCAATGAATACTCACTTTGTGATGTGACCGTAGCTGTAGTCATTGAATGAGTGAGTGGTTAGTATTCAGTGTCTAGGATGCTGTCAAAGCGTTATCAACAAGCTGGGACGCACGTCGAGCTGGAGTAGTGAAAGCAACGAGAACAGCGTGTCAGCGGAGAACAAGAGAGAGAGAGGCTGGCAAGCGACTACATACTAGTAGATGACTGCGATCTTAGCTGGTGAGGACATGGTGGTTGGATAGTATAGTATAATGTAAATGTGATGTGATGTGATAATAGAAAGAAAGAAAAGAATGCAATATTAATCACGCCTTCTTTCCCACCTTTTTGTGACCGAGCTTTCGAGAAGAGTGGGCAGCGTGAGAATCGAGATTCCAAATTTGGAAAGTGTCAGTAAGCCGGTGGACTGGCTGTGAGAGTTGAGAGAGAGGATTGGTAATCAGCCTGTACAGTAAGTAATTAGAAGACCGAGCAGCTCAGTAGTGACATATGATAGTGAGTGGTGTCATGGAATTGGTAGCTGTGCAAGGGTCAAGTGTGACATGTACACCTGCCAGGTGCTACGGCACAGGTAGGTTCCAGCATCCATCATGAAGCAGCTTGCGAACTCAGAGGGTAGTGTGACACGTGCACTGCTTCTAAGGGTTGCAAGATGCATTATGATGAGTTAGCACACGGCAGACAAGGCCATGCATGTCCAGTTGACGTTACCAATGTGCCCTTCATTGGTTTGACTGTGAATTCTCAACTCTGGTGTCGCTTGCCAGGTCGAGCTTCACCGGTTAGTACTTCATATCACATCCATGGCTCTTCGAAGGGCGGCAATGCCTAGTATCTGCAAGGACACCTACATTTGCGAAGTTATGAATAATACGGTGATGTTCATGTTATAATCTGTAAATACAGTGTGCAAGACCCTTCGTAGACATTATCGCCTGTCTCGCCTTCGCCTGTCAGCTATGATATAACATACCGAACACGCGCTTTCCCATGTGACGGTGGTGAGCTGCCCTTTACATCCGCACCATCTATCGCCAGTTTGTCCACGATGGCACCACCACCTCAACAGCGGAGTAGTAGCAGGCTATCCATGCTATTCCTCACTCTCTTCACACTACTTCTATCTACCTCTTCCTTGGCTCAGTTATCTTCTCAAACCACCTTTCAAGCACCACCATCCATACCTCGATCTCAATTCAAGCTCACTTCGCTGTCCCGCAGTATTGAACTAGGTGGTGCAACGAGCAAAGCTACGACTGTATACTCGTTACGGCCCTCTACCTCTTCAAATGGCGGCAGCAGTGAAGATGAAAATGTCTTCGTATTCGCGTTGGATGCGAAAGAGGCTGCTAATCTGAGCTGGATTGAAGCCTACACCGGAAGGACGGGCAACACCAAGAAGTCGGTCAAAGTGGAGAGATTAAGTACTTCATCAGGTGGAAGGTAAGTTCCTTTTGCTATTTCTATACCTTTCTGCCCATCTGTGTGTATAGTAAGCTTACCATCTTCACCTGTCATTATGTTCCGTGAACCACGACGACAACGACAACCGATGACTACAGAGCTACCCAATACTATAAAGCCACACTTCCAGCTTTATCGAGTGACAACAATGAAATAAGTCTATCGGTATATACTACTTTTAATCATTATACAACTCCAAAACCAGCTACTCTACCTCAAGAAGCTGCAAATCAAGGAATGTATTGGGAAGGTGATCTATTAGGTGGTCATGTCGTTAATCCAAGTGACGAATTAAGCAAAGAAAGTATCAAAGTGAGAGTCAAGTAAGTGTGCTTTGTTGCCCCATTTTCTTTTTTCCGTTTTGCGCATATGCAAATGGAAGCTGATTGCTTGAGTTGTCTTTGTGTTTTAGATGCCCCACTCCTAGAGCTGCGGAAGATGTAGTGCCTCAGGGATGGACTGCTTCACATACTCCTGGATCTGCAATTATACAATTCACAAATATAGATACTATTACAGCTACATCCGGTGAACAGGTACGTCTGGCGAATCTTATGTTGTGATCTGTCGTCGGCCCAATGAGTGCTAGCTGTCCGGTCGGTTCTGACGTATGATACTCGTGATACCCGTTTGCAGATTGCCTCTATTCATTATGAACAACCTGAACCTGTTCTTTCAGTTCGGAAATTGGATAGAACAGTTCAAGTCTCGCATTGGGGCAATCACGTAGCTGTAGAGGATGAGATCTTGCTAGTAAACGATGGTCCAAAGTAAGTTCAGTATCTGGCATTATGCATGCCGCTTGTGGTAGAAACCAAGCTGACTGAAGAATAATCTTTAATAGACTCAAAAGCCACTTCTCTCGCCTATCACACCAAGCTCTCTCCTACCAACGCAGAGGAGCAGCCTTCGTCACTCCCCATACAGCTTCCAGTATTTCATATTCATTACCTCCAAATGTCTATTCACCCTATTTCATAGATGAAGTAGGCAACGTATCGACTTCTCGTTTCCGACCATCACCAATGAAAGCATCAAATACAGCCAGCTTGAACTCAAAAGTGAACTTGGGAAGATCACACTTACAATTGACACCTAGATATCCATTATTGGGAGGATGGAATTATTCATTCTCAATGGGCTATAAACAGCCTTTAAATGATGTATTGAGGTACGATGCTAAACAGAATGGAGGAGAATACAAGTTGGCTATTCCTTTCTTGACGGAATTGAAGAATGCCGCTTTTGATGATGTTACTGTTAGATTTGTCCTTCCTGAAGGAGCTCGGTGAGTGGTTTAATCCTTACTTTTCTGGGATAACTTCATGCATATGCTAAGAGACAGAACGCTGATGGTGATGATTTCCTTTTTTTCTTGATTGCCACAGTGATATCAAAATCACCTTACCTTTCTCAGTGGAATCATCAAGCACAAATACGACATACAGCTATTTAGATACATCAGGTAGACCTACAATAACACTGCACAATACCGCCTGCTCAGAAGTACACGCTCAAGATGTCATCGTCAGCTACAAATTCACTTCGCTAGATTTAGTCCAAAAACCTGCTGCGGTAGCTGGAATTGCTTTGATTGCTTTCATAGTGCTGGGGTTGAGCAGGAAAGTCAATTGGACGATTAAAGGATGACTTTTAGCAAAAGACAGGCATAGAAAAGAAAAGTAGAGGTAGACATGTATAACGAGAAAAACGAACATGCAATTTGACTCAAGTGAAAATGAAGGCAACTTCGCGACTGGCACCCTTCTATTCTGGTGATGCAAACCTTGCAGGCGCGATACTTCATGACGGTGACATTGTATCCTTACTGCCAAGTATCTGTTTAGCCAGTCTGCCCTGTGAAGCGCAGTTCCACTGAAGCCACGAGTGGCACGGCGACAGCACACTTCCTTTACCAGATCAAGGTATGAAAGTATTCCTGTTCATTGTTGGAGATTGGACATACGTGATTCCAGTCAGAGGAAGAGCATATTGAGGTGCGCGTTCCATCTTTGTATCCTGCCAATTCGTCAAGACCATATCGAATATCTCGCCATCGGCTTCTTCCTGCTGCGAGACTTGTATACTGTCCTACAGCGGGGAGGTGCAAGATTAGTCATGCCGTCCGCATACTCTGTGCTCAGTGCTTACTAGTCTAGGCCTGCCTCCACCCAGAAGAGGTAGAGGCTCCGCTGGAGACGGCTTAGCGAAGGCCGTCCAGCGCGATCCGACCGAAGCCTGTCGTGAAGCAAGAGGTCTAGCTGGCTCATCATAGGCTCTTACGACTGGCTCTAGAGACCGTGATAGCGCAGCACTTTCTTGGCTGTAAAAGCTTTCACTGCCCTCTGAACCCGAGTAGGATCCGTACTGCCGAGACTTCTTCAGAGTGCTAAATTCTTGACGAGAGCTGGAAATGATCTGAGCTGATTGGCTGTGCTTATGAGAAGGCCTCGGAGGTGGTCGCGGAGGCAAAGGCGGGGCAGCCTTGCAGAGCTCGAACTCTTCTGCCCGCAGAGTCGGAAGTGGTTTATCGAAACGAGGCTTTGCAGGTGTCTTTGGTGGTGGTATTTTTCGTTGGGCGGATTTAGTCTTGGCTGACACTGGAGGACCTGAGTGCTGCGCTCTGGGATCCATCCCTGATTGGAATAGCGTGTCTTTCACTGTCCCTAGGCCACACGATATGACGCTGACTGGATCTCTTCTGGGGTAGATTTTGACTATTTGCTCGAACTCTTCAACGTTTCTACCAGAGTTTGTACGAACAGATGTCTCTGACATCGACCGACCATGAAGAGTAGATACTCTGCTGCCTTGAGAGGAAAATGTGCCTCGACCCGTTCCCGATTTATATCCTGGGTCGATCTCTTCGTAGCCTGAGTGTGCTGAACGCCATGATGCTTTTCTGAGACCTTCCAAACTCATCATTCGCATAGGACGACGTCCTGGATTCACCGATACAGACTTTCGAATTGTGGTAGTATCGAGTCTAACACGCGCTTCGATAGACGGGGCATCAGGCGGATGTTCCAGAAGAATAACAAAGGGAAACTTGCGTTTGGTCCAGCTGCTTGACAGCTCCGCATCCCTCTTTACCATTATACGGATGCTTGATGTCCCATATTCTGCCGATTCAATATGCGGAGAGTTGAAGGGCGTGTTGGCTTGAGTGAACGTACTAGATGCGGGAGTTGGACAAGCAGACGCCATAGCTTGACAACCCCTGGCGGTCATTTTGTCGCCCTCGACTGTCATTGGCCTCGGTATCCTAGCCATCCTTCGCTCAAATTCCCTATATAAGGCTCCTTGGTTACCTGAACCCAACAAGATCGGTTGCTCTGGAGTTTCTTCATCGTGCAGACCTTGATACAATTGTGGTCCAAAGTTTTGAAGAAAGTTTGTCGATACGAGATCATTTGGCGCGAAGCCCCGCACAATCGGAAGTCCTGAGGTGCCATGTGGTCGATAGCCATCCGCACTCACAAATGGCGTGGACGGACTCGACCTAGATACGATTGGAGAAGAAAGAGTACGTAGGTGCCGAGATGGTCGTATCGCGGATGCTGTCTTGAAATCAAGCTGGAGGGAGACAAATTCAAAGTTCTCCTTCGGCCAATTACCAGTCTCGTCAGTATACGGTTCGAGCTCCAGAGAGAAACACAGCAGACTCCTCGGCACAGCCAGTATTGCTTCTGCTCCTTCGAAGGGGTTTCTACCGCTGGAATTTGGACTGAACGGGTTGGTGGGAGTTGCTGGCGCACAATTGCGATGGTTCCAGGCAGCTGTTGCAGTGGGCTCGCCTTGGTACCGGATATCTCTATCAAGCGTCAAGCTCACTCGATCCCCGCCAGCCAAGCTGTGTTTCAGCAAAGGACCGTAATCGATGACTTCATTTGGAGACCGGGAGGCCGCTAGAAGCTCGATAGGAGAGCCTATAGTCTTCTGATACCTGTCAGACGTAGCCATAGACCCATTTACTCGCACAAATGAGCGGAGGCGGTCAAAGCCATCTGTGTAAGCAGACTCTTGTGCTGCTGATGCGCTCGAAGGTTTGCTATCAGTCCGTTCGCTAGACCTAGTCGATGACTTGTCCAAGTGACCTAGATCCTTTCGTGCTTCGAAGACTTTTGCATTCAAAGACAGATTCGGGCGGTGTCTTGAGGTCGGCATCTGGCGCAACAGACCGGCGATGAGGCCTGAGGGGTATCAATTCCAGCGAATCTGGCTACTCGTCTTGTTCAGTGTACGCTTAGTACTGTAGCAGTAAGAGGGAGAGGTGACCGGCACTCGGAAACTACCCTGTTGCTCGGCAAACTTTGGGTTGTGCAAGTCAGAGACCAGCACTCAACGCCAAAGTCTGCAAAACACGTTTGCCGGCATACGACCGCGGGCGGTGCTGGCTATGTTGTACACAGCTAAAAGCACTGTTGGTCACAGTTTCCTAACCTTCGTGACCTTTTGCATATGTCTTCTTACACATATTCAGGTGCCATTCTGGCATGATCGCATGCGGAGTGCCCGAAACTACGAGAGCTGGCAGTCTTGACTGGGAGGACGAGAGACAGCCAGTCCCTTCGACTCCATGCTGGACTATGACGTTTGAGATAGCTGGTGAGTGCTGAAGGCCCCCGCCCAGGTATGATACCTCGAAAGACTGGCTATTAATCACCTGTGAAAGGACTCTGTATTTGAATAGGGTTTCTGCGATACCTGAAAAGCACGCAGGAGGCGGTCCTTGACCTTGCAAGACGAGTCTTCTTTGTGTATAGGGACTGCTGGCTAGGCTTTCAGGTTATAGGTTGATGGAGCAGAGCGAAAGGACATGAGCTCATGTGTCCTCCCTCAGCTGCTGGATCGCCGGGATGATCGATCAACCTGCAAACGTGCAGAAACGATGGCAGAAAAAGTTCTTGTATTGCAATTGAATAGCTAATATATGTATATCCATTCTTGTTCCCTAATTCTCTTCGACAGCTGACTTGAAACGAACGAATCTTGAAAAACAGAATGAATATCCTACTTGCATCTGAGAGCTAAACGTACTATAATAACCGAACCGAACAGAACAACGACGACGACGGGAACTATACGTTTGTGCACCAAAGGACGAAATATGAAATGACCAACATCTTGAATATATATATGTGCGTGTGTGAAAGCCGATTTGCGTGGGGTGAAGTGAACATGGAGCTTTGAACTGAGGACGAATAGGGTGCGGTGCGGCACGGTCTTAAGTGAGATGGACGTGTGAAGTTCTCTAATCTCAGTCGACGGCTTCTCGCATCACCCTCGTGGCTGCCCACCCTTGCAAGCATGTATTGACTGCTTTTTCCACTCCGCACCTGAAACTTGAAACTGGTACCCCTGGAACTGCTAAACCCCCTTCTGCATAGTACTGACGAGGACTGCGAGTACGGCATCCACTCCCTTCGTTTACTTTCTCCAGCCTACAGGAGGTGTGGAACCCCCGAAGATACCGAGTGAGTCATTGGCCTTGTCTACTGCTGAGGGCAAATCTTCGTTGCTGTGATGAGTTCCGTTGGTAGGTCTGCCAGAACCGTTTCTGCCACCTCCAGGAGCACCGTACGAAGGTGGTGCTCCGTTGGCATGTGCAGCATCGGTGAAGCCATTAGCTCCATGGCCGTTCTCGTAGCCATTCGCACCAGGATAGCTCATCTTCCTCTGATGGGCATTCGCAGCAGCGAGATATTGAGCGTAGGCCGAATTTGCAGATTGTTGAGAAGCATGTGCATGTTGAGTAGCGGACGTAGCAGCAGAGGCCTCGCTGGTAGGTGCGCCATTCACGCTTCTCATGCTACCGTTGGTAGAAGCAGACGCAGGTGTCGAACCGAAGCTACTGAGTGGGGTTTGCGATGCGGTGGTGGAGCCAGAGGAGACTCCTGAGTGCATTGGAGCACCTGGCATAGCATAGTACGCGGCTGGAGGAGGTGCGTAGCCTGCTCGTGCAAGATAAGGATTTGATGCATAGCCGTGATCGATAGCTTGAGCTGGGTGGTGAGGATGATGGTGAGGGTAGCCAGGCATCATCATGGGTCCGAGGGCTATGATAGCTGCATGTCAGTGAGGCTTCGCTGAGTGGAGTGCTCGACAAACACTTACGCATAGGCATGCCCATAGGATTGTAGCGGCTGGGTGGCATCATGCGATTTCGAGCTAGAGACACTGGTAGTCTCGCAAGCGGGTCACCTTGCACGTTGATTCCATTTGGTCCAGTGACATTAAGTGCTTGGAAGCCCTGCCATGTGCAAGAAGATGGTCAACCAAGTGTTCGAATGATAAGGCGCAACAAACATGCAGTCGGCTTACCTTCGGACCCCTTCCGAGCTCGTACTCGACCATTTCACCTTCGGCTAGAGTCTTGAATTGCGCATCACCTTGAATGGTAGTCCAGTGAATGAAGATATCGACATCACCAATCTCGTTTGGCATGTTGTCCCAGATGAATCCGAAGCCTGAGATGGAGAAGAAGACGGTAGGATCAAATTTAGCTTCTGTAGGTATAAATATAGAATGACCGCCGAAGAGTCTCAAATACACACCTTTAGTAGAGTTGAAGAATTTCACAACACCATGTCGTCGAGGCCACATTGTTGATACAGCTGGATTGGGGTTGTGGTGAGGCTGCTGGCTTGAGTGGCGTGGATGAGGGTGGTAGCCAGGATGATGGGAGACGTGTCCTCTGTGTCCTGGATGACCAGTGTAGCCATGCTGAGGATAGTGCGGGACAGGCGAAATGGATTGATGCTCGTTCATGCCAGGAATACGCTGGGTAGAAGGTACCGACGAGTTTGGACCGAGAGAGGTATTGGCAAATTGACTTGCTAGCGCGTCAAAAGCTGAAGCTGCTGATGGAGAAGTGGAAGAAGGTCCACCAACGACCGGTGATTTCAGAGCCGGTAGATTCATTGATGCGGATTGTCTGTGTCCAGACTGTGTAGGACCGTTGTTGCCAGCGTTGTTGTGATTGTTGCCGCCTGCTTGAGCCGATGGAGGACCCCCTGGAAGCGGAGCGAATGCGTCGAAAATTGATGCAGACGATGATGAATTTGAGGAAGCTGGCTGATGTGATGACAAATGATGACCGCTTCCGTTGCCATTGACAGTAGGCTTTCCAGAAAGCAGAGAGCCTTGCGGGTTACTCATCCTGGCAGCGGAGGTGTGGGAAGATGTCGATTCCAGTGAAGTCATTCCAGTGGGCGCTTGGTGTGTATGAGCCAGAATGTGATCTGTGGCCAGACGAGCGACGCGGATCTAGACCAGTGAGAGTGAATGCAAGGAGGATTTGGAAGAGGTAACAAGCTTGTATGCTATGGTATGTGCTGTATAGATGAATCAGAAAAAGTTCGCTTCCATCAGCTTCGCGAAACACTTCTCTGGCGGACTTGATCAGCCCCCATGTAGGCAGCAGCTTGAAAATCACCTACAGTTACGTACGGCACAGATGCTTGTTCACGAAAAGACTAAGGATGGGAATGCTACGACTACGGTACTCTGAACAGATTGCAGGTCGTGTTAAATCAGGACGACTACTGCAATTGCCTCGATTCTGATTACTGCTGCTTCGCTGCTTTTCGGTTCGCTCGATGCCTGCTTGCTGTTGATCTTTACTTTATGCGCGGCCGCGCAGCTGCCTTTCAAAAAATTTGGCGGATATGTGAAGATTGCGCGCGAATTGCCTCGACTTGAGCGAGGTTGCGGTGGATGTGTGTGTACGTGGTAGTAGTCGTTGAAGAGAAGGGCTTCTGGATGTCTTGTGCAGAAAGAGGGCGAACTGAGGCAAAAGTGTACACTAATTACTTCTCTCCGAGTCCTGATGGCCGCTGACAGGTCTGAAGCGTGTTTGGTGCGCTTTGGTTGTCGGTTGGAAGAAGGAAGATGCCGAGAGAAGGCAACTAGCACTAATTGATCCTGATCTCTGATCTGTGTTCTGACCACTCTGCTCTGCACTTGCTGCCGGTCTTCACTGACAAATCTCTCCTCTGTCGAATGGCGCGCGCTTGGGCTTCTGGTTTTTTTCTTCCTCTGTGGCTATGATGTCTCGGTTTGTGATCTGCTAGGGCCGACTGTCCGCAGGCTCGGTCGGAGGTACTGTAGCGAGCTAGGCAAATAGGGACACAGAAGCTGATATCCTATACAGACAATGAAATGACAATTTGGGAGATGCGTGCGTGTAAGTGAGGCAGACCCAGCGTAGCTCCTGCAGCAAAAGCGGACCATCCACTTTGGCTTCACCTGTGTGATCTTCTTCGTGCGCCCCCGCTAAAAAGTTTCACTTGTCTAATAAGCTAATCTTGGGAAGCCCGGAATGGGAAGAGTGCACTGCTATCATGTCACATCGCTCAACGCTACAACTCAGAACGTGGCAATCATTGTGTAGATTACTATACACCAGGGAATCCGTGCAAATCTTATCACTGGCTGCTATGTTCTTCCTATGCTTCCGGCAAGCGTTCCGTTGTGAATTGTGACTTTCCTCGCAGTCACGTGCATGCATTTTCGCCGTATGCCAGCAAGTCCTTGCTAACGTTTTTGTGAAGCGCAGTCTGGAAGCGGTCCCTATTTGTACGTACTGGTAACGTACAGCAGTGACACTAGCTGCAGTGCTCCATAGTACCGGTACCTACCGGTATTGCCGATGAACAGTCACTCGTTGAGTGCTGACAGGCGTTGCAATTGAGCGCTGTCTTTCGTTGGGGTCGGGAGGCCTTTTCAGCGAAATACACGCTTGTTTCGTAATCTCACGGTCCATCAGGGTGCGGAAAGTCGACATTTCATTATCAACACAAGCGCAAGAAGGAGGAAAAGAGTGCGGATGGAAATAACTACGAAGATATGACCATCGGCAGCGATAAAGATCGCTTCAACATGACGAGTTCCCAAATTCGCTGGAGCGTCGAAGTGAAATCTGAAAGAGTGGCAGATAAGCTCTCCGAAAAAAGCTTGACGCGTTAAGCACCTATACATGATGTTACAATTCAGCACGTAAAATAACTACAGTGGACGACCCAAGCATGTAAGGAGGGCCGTCCTTTGTGGTTCCTGTTGTATCAGCGCTGTCATTCCGATATACTAGATCTATGACAGCAGAGCTAGCAGCGGTGCGATCCTTCTTGCTCGACCATACATGTACATACCTTGGTAGATGGATTTCTAGGACCCCTGTGGACTAAACACATCACCCGGATGATCCGTTGGGAAGAATATTGATGGTCAGATGTGATAGTAGAAAGCTGTGGTGTCTTGTCGTATCGCTATTACAACCCTTCCTGTCGTGAACCCAACCGTTGCTCTTGCTTATTAGCAAACGCCCGCGTGCGATGCCAGATTGTCACCACGTTCGACTGCGTCTTGGGAAGGCGCATCTGGTCTAACCCTGTAGAACCTACCGTGAACATTTCTGAAGCCCGCTTGGCGGAATTACTGGTACCAGACTACAGAGACTTGTCTACCTTGTGAATATACGTGCAGCCATGCAGACAGTTGGTTCGGCACACTTTCGGCTGGACATCCGGTGGCAAAAGATGTGTGGGGCTCCAGATTGCGGATGCATCCTCAACACCGAAAACTCAGATAAGGTCAACGGTTGGGACGGATAGGCAAGCAAGATGCGACACAGCTGTCATACCCATGTTCTCAACCTTGCTCACACAGACGAGGACTATCTGACAAGCGTAGACACTGGGGCCTTCAAAAGACACCGCTTCAGCGATCTTTGGAAGCTATGCTACAGCGTCAGGCAGACCAGGAGACACAATGTAGCTGCCCGTATCCTAGCAGATTGCCGTAGACTACGAGAGATCAAGTGGCTGGACCGAAGACCGCTAACAGTCTGCTGGAAAGACTACAGACAGGCTTCACGAGCGTAACTGTGCTTGCTTTCCCCGGCAGCACGAATGACGTTCATTGTCGTGGTCGAGCTGCTCTACAACCTGGCTTCTTCAGTAGAAAAGGCCTATAGAGCCGGCCAGCTGTGATAACATTGTGTTGCATAGGTCTATCTGTCATCTGGAGGTTAGCATCGAGGAATCCGTCCTTGATATGGAGTCGAACATTGTGCGTTCTTCAGACGATGATCGAGAAAGCAAAAGAGTCGGGCTTCAAATTAGCAGTGTATGTCACAGCTGGGACGCCAGTAATCACAGGTTGCGGTATAGCTGTCGTTATGTGCTCATGTAGCTTTTGTCGTGAATGTTGAATGCTGTCACTGCTTCCATTGTGTGCATCTTCTCGCTGGCATCCTTACCGCGGCCATTCGATGTGAACCTTTGTTGTATCTCGTTCGAACGGGCAAAATGCAGACAACTGAGATCTAAAGGACACCGAGACCGTGCTGGCAGCAAGAGAAGGAAGCACACAGGATACAGGATACCGCAGGAACCGCAGGTGCACTTTACGAGCCTGGCTCGAGCCCTTTCACTCTCTGGTCGGTGCTGGAACGTTGGACGGCTGCAGCAAGATCATCGCAGCGGCCACTTTGAAGAGCTCTCCTAGAGATACGTTACCTATTACAGTCGGTAGAGCCCGGTACAGGCTCACTGGCTAGTTGTTACTTCTGGAAAGGGCAGACTGGAATCCGGTCCTCTGGCATCGTCTTCCATTCCTGCTGTCTGTATCGATACATTCGATCTCTTTTCCCGAGCAGAAGATCAAGAAATTGGAGAAGCATACGCCATTACATTAGAAGGTTGGCAAAGGCAGCAAGACGGGAGTATCCAGGTCTTAATTGACCTCGGAGAACATGCCCTTTGCTCGGCCGTCGTCTAGTCCGTCAGGCGGGACATCGCAACCTTCTGCTCTTCCAGGCAGCTCACTCGACCCAGCAAAGCTAGCTACGCCATGGGATGCGCAATCTCTCGAAAAGCAGCTCGAGATGATGAAGCAAGAAGCAGCTGCCTCTTCTGCTTCCTCTATGTACTCATCACCTAGTCGTCCTTCAGCAATAAGTTTGCCGAGATCACAAGCATCACCCAACATCAACGGAATAGCTGCAACTCCGCAGGACATGGCTTCTCCAGACTCGCAAGCGATGAGCTCGAGCTCCTCCGCATCTCCACCTGAACAATACTTTACATCCCATCGAGCTCTCAAGCAACGACTTTTCCAGATGTCAGACGATGACGAGGAAGCGAGCTCAACGGTGGCGAACTCAGCCCATGCCGACCCACATCCCAGCTCTCACGGCCGTTACCGAGTAGACCGCAGCAATCCAGTTCGACAATCCATTAGCGCTTTAAGTGGAGTGACCATCATTGGAAGGGGAAGCATCGGCAGTAAGCGCGACAGTCAAGGCTCGATAAGCACAATAGGGTCCCAAAGAAACAGCATCGAAGAAAGTCGACCGGGCGCAATGTACAGGACTCAATCAGACAATGTCACAGCACCTTTAACAACACTGGCCAAGAGACAGTCGCATCAGCAGGCCCAAGCGGAAGTAACCGGAAATCCTGTGGATATGCCATCGGCTTTGCATCTTCTACAGATGTACCCACGCGCAGCTTCACCTCCTCGCAATTTCGATGATGACAGAGAGGTACAGCCGATGCGTTCAAGATCCGTATCCCCTCACTCTGTTTCTCCTCGAACGCAGAAATCCGTCCCTTTGCCTGGCTCTACCGAAGGTGGCTCTCGACCGGTGCGGCGGCATTCCCGTAGCAGCATGGCAAGCGAACTGTTGATGTCCCCGGTCACGGGTAACTTGTCAATGACGGCACCTACTTCGGCTTCTGAACAAGGGCTTGCATCGAGCACGCCCTCGCCATTCGATGCTTTCGTCTTTGGCAACCAGCTTGAACGCACTACAGAACCTAGCCCTTCTGCTGCTTCCGCAACTCCTGTCGGCCCAGCTCTGATTCCCGAAACAACCTCCTCGCGCAATTTGGCATCTACATCAGCGGACGGCGACTCGCCTCGAAGCAGGCGTACAATATCTAGCTCACGGTCAGTCTCTACGAATGACCTTGCGCACATAATGCGGACATTCTCGTCACGGTCGCGGAAGGCTACAGGACGGCGGCGAAGTACGCAAGGTCAACCTTTAGATGAAGCCGGTCCGTCTACGTCCATGCCAACAAGTACATCTGCGGATCCTGTGCGAAGATCGACAAGAGGCAGTCGACAGCCCTCGAACAGTGCTTTGAAAGATCTGATCCGTCAGAAGAGACGGATGGCATCAGCGCCATTTCGTACTTCGACTTCAGTGAACACTTCAGGTACAACCTCACCAATCATGGCCAGTGGGGCGCAGTCGCCGGTCTTGGCGGTACCACCGGAACCTTCGGCTGGCGAAGGAAGCGCACTCCGACGAGCGCGAAGTCGGAGAGGATCAGCTGCTTCCACTGGTCTTAGCCTCAACTTTACCTCCAATGGCTTTGAAGAGGCCAGAATGCGAGCACTGCGAGGAATGGGAGATGTCGTTATGACCCCATCAGTGGAGGTGAGAGTATTGTAGAAACGGTATGAGGACGCCTAACTGAAATCTGTACACCCACAGGAATGGAAGCTCTTGGGACTAGACGAGTCGTTGAACGAGCGCAATGGGTCGGAGAGTTCGGGATCGGAATCAGATACGAGCTCGTCAGAATCCAGCAACGCTGTCGGCGAGGATAGCGATGATGTGCCGTCGCGCCTGCACAAGGCAAAGAAGAATAGCGATAGTACTACAGTGGAGTCAACATATCGGCCGCGCATGGGGTCGATTACAGCCTTCAACCAATATTATGGCTCGGCCCCGCCTCCACTGAGGGAACCCTCGCCAGAAACGGCAGTACGCCGGTTGTCGAACAGAGATGGTGTTGGATCGGCTCCCGTTTTGTCGCGTTCCTCCTCAAAGACTCTGGGCCTAAACAGCAATGGCACCAAGAAAAAGAAGCGGCCGTCCAGAGACTTCCGCGATGAGGCCGATACTAGCTCAGCCATAGACGACGAATCTGGCACTGACAGCGAGGTCATTCGCACAAGTCAGAAGGACGGCGCATTGCCAACGCTGTCGCGACAGTCGTTGAGCATGCCGACTGGTACACACATCCCCGGACTTGATGCAATTCGACAGGCGGATGGAACTGCAAGCGATAGCCCGCAAGGGCCCACATCCACCCGCAATTTCAACAACGGAACAATACATGCATCGCTACCTGCTTCGCCAGTACCCGCATTTTCGCCGTCTAGGGCTTCTTCGCCAATACCGCTGACCCTAGGAGGCCCTGCCGACCCGAGAGCCTACAGCGCTGTGACCGGGCTTCGCGATATCAACTCGTTCGTTATCCAAGGGGAAGCAGGTAAAGGAGCCTATGGGTTGGTGCGCAGGGTGAGGGAGAAGGGCGCGGATGGACGGCCAACCGGAGTAAGTCCAAATCTTCAGTCGGGCCACAAGAGCAGGCGCTGAATACCCTTGCACACCTACAGCCGAATCTTATGCTCAAGTATATAGTCAAACAACGCATATTAGCGGATGCGTACAAGCGACACAAGGTTCTAGGTGTCATTCCGATGGAAATCCATGTTCTGGACTTTATTCGACGCATTTATCGAGGGCCAGGGCATCCGTCTCGCGATCCCATCAGCCAGCTCAAGAGGCTGCATGGTATACCTCCGCCGACGGCCCCCGCTACTGCCGAGCAAGCTGCCAACCAGACTCTTTACGGTCATCCCAATCTTTGCCAAATGCTAGACTTCTTCGAGGATGCTGAGAATTACTATCTCGTGATGTCTTGCTTTGGCAATGGTCAAGATCTCTTTGACTATGTCGACGCCGCCCCAATGGGTCTGTCCATCATAGAATCTCAATCGTTCTTGACTCAGATTGTGGACGCTGTCGCATTCCTACACTCCCATGGCGTTGTTCATCGCGACATTAAAGATGAAAACATCATCCTCGATGGAAAGGGTGGAGTTCAGCTCATCGACTTCGGCTCAGCAGCATACATCAAGGAAGGCAAGCCATACTTCGATACCTTTTCGGGCACACTGGAGTGAGTCCATTTTTACAAATAAGCCATGTCACGAGGAAAACCGCTGATCCGGACATCAATTGCCAGTTTTGCTTCGCCCGAAGTCCTACGCGGTGAACGATATGGAGGCAAAGAGACCGACATCTGGGCATTGGGGGTCCTGGCATACGTGATCTTCTGCGGCGAGGTCAGTGCGAAGCCATAGACCAAACGTGTGGCAAGACGGCGCTGAAACTTTGAATATCTTGTCTGATAACTTGTACAGTGTCCGTTCTGGTCAAGTGAAGAATCTCTCGCAGGCCTTCACACCGGTTGTCGTTCGGAGGCAGCCCTGCAAGCCAAGGCCGACTCGCCAGAAATCCAAGCCGAATTACATGCATCTAGTTCGGATATAGATCCGCACGATGCTGTCGACTTTGTCCACCAGTGTCTTCAAGTACACGCTCGGGAGCGACCTCCTGCCGTCCACTTAAGAAGGCATCGCTTCATATCCGGTAAATCCGGCTGGACTGGGACAAGAGGGTGGGAGGCGCTCGACGGGTACAGTAGCGCAGCAAGCGGCTTCGATTCTGCCTGAAGCATGTTGAATCGCTTTACTGTGTGGATAGTGCCTCAACCATCCTCCCTCACCTCTCATTTTGGACGACAGTATGTATAGTACAGCCCTTCCGCTCTTGAACATGCTCAAGCTTTTACTTTCACAAGCAATCTCATTATCCCACAAAGAACTTCAGTAATCCACGTACCCAGTAAGGTACTCGACTCGGGAACGTAGTGCCCGCCATGAGACTTGCAAAGCAGATGTAACTAGAGAACACATAATTGTACGTGTAGCAGTTCCACCAAGCATGCAGTGATTACCATCATATCTGTAAGAAGGCAAATGTAATCACATATGGAGTAGAGTAAGAAGTCTCGCGCTGTGGTGCAGTAGTCCAGGTTGTCCCAGGAAAGGGCCATTTTTGACATGCGTGCAAGCCTTTAGAAGGACGTTGTCGCGTGGCACTACCGTTGCCTCCGTACCACTCTGGGTGCAGCAGGCACTACGTTAACATCAGCAGGAGCTCACCTTGGGAGACTTCAGAGGAAAGGAGAATGTCAGGCTTGACTTCGCCCTCTACGACAAACCTGCTGTCAAATCGAGGCAGTGACACGATAGCTCCAGACGTGGAGGAGACGGATCTAGAGGCAGGCAGAGGATCAGGACCAGGCAAGAAATCGACATCCACTCCATCTGGCAATCAATTAGGACAGCCATCAGGCTCGATACACAATGCAAATACAGCTCAAGGACAAATGAATGCAGCTCAACGCGAGCAGTCTATCTGGGAGCAATCGGCGTGCGTGACAAGCTCTCTGGGAAGGGCGCAGCTTGCATATAACAAAAGGGGATAAGGACATGACTGACTGAAGGTTGTATTGCATCAACGAACAGGCACCCAGTCGCGTTATTCTTTCTACTGTTCTTCCGGTCTCTCGCCATTGTGGTCTACCTGCTGTGCGGCTTCTTTAGCAGTTCATGTGAGTGCACAGTGTACCCTGGAGTATCAGAACGCGCCTAATGCTCGACTTACTATGCAGATGTGTTTTCTGTGAGTAAACATTTATCGCTATTGTGTGGAAACTACGCTGCGCTGTTCAGAAGCTTTCAGCTTTGTGGCAGACTATGACGCTACACATGTACAGACCGTGACTGATTACAATTTATGGCAGACTGTGCTAGTAGTACTTCTGCTCTCAATGGACTTCTGGACCGTACGCGTAAGTTTAAAGGAGCTTGTGCAACAGGACGAATGTGGATCTGAACGATCTGTCTGTCCCCTTTCATTTCAATAGAATGTATCCGGACGCGTTCTTGTGGGCCTTCGGTTCTGGAATCAAGTAGATGATGACGGAACAAGGTAAGCTACTTTCATATCGACTGCAAGGCTCTGCATCAAAAGTGCTCACGTCTCAATCTCCCTTTGTAGCTACTGGGTTTTCGAAAGCCGAGACGTAAGGTTGATGGGCAGTCGTCGCGTTGGGACACATTCTAATTGTTCTTCGCCTGCACAGCCATCCCAACCAGCGAATGCCGTCGATTCCAAGATGTTCTGGATGGCGCTTTACGCATATCCCGCAGCTTGGATAGCCTTGCTATTTGTGGCAATCCTGAAATTGTAAGCTTCTCTGTCGTGCCGGCCAAATGCCAGGTCGATGCTGACCTCATGCACGAATACCTAGCAACATCTCGTTCTTGCCAATTGTCCTTTTGGCCCTGGTCTTCAACGTCACCAATGTGGTGGGATTCACCTATGCTGACCGAGACTCTAAGCGGAAATGGGCAAGTGGGATGGCTGCAAGTAGCATGTTTGGATCCATCGGTGGTGTGGGAGGCAGTATTGTCAGTGGACTTGGTGAGCTGTCCCATTATTTGTCGTTCAGCACGCTCTGCTTAAAAGTGGCTGATAAATATTTGCGTTGTGCAGTCCGTGGAGGGATATCCAAGGTACTTGGCTAGTTTCGCCATTACAGGGCTAGAGTGTAGCGACAATGAAATTATATGGAGACAAAGTTCCGACGTACATTCAACGATCCGACCGTCAGAGGTGTCTCCACTGACCTGACTGTGGCATTGCTGTGGAGGCATTGATATGCTAAAGCCCCGGGATTCCTTGAAGATATAGCTAGCTATATAGCCTAGGCAGCTGCTCATGATTCTGCCGGACGGTTGATTCACACGTGCAACAAAGCGGGGCTCCGATAATGCTCCTCCATCATTACTGAACAGCTAGAGCCTCGTAAGTCTTCTGTTTCTTCAAGATCATTAAAGGATAGATCGGCTTGCGATTCCACAAGCCTACCGCATGGCTTACTTCCTTCCGCAAGGCAAAGGTGCTGCACGTGAACAAGTAGGTTCTCTCCGGTGATGCGGGCGACATTTGACACACAACGAAATCAGGGGGGTTTCTCCGATCAGTATCACATTTGCGAGTACCTGAAAGCCGACATCAAAAGCAACATCAAAGACAAGTTCGCAGCGTCACAAGCGCGTGGCTTGAATTCTGCCCAGTGGGCGTCAGAGACATTTGTTCGGAATGAATCGATGCTGGGTGGTGTAGTGTTTCAATGAAGCTTCGGAGGTGCATTCCGAAACTGAAATCGAGGAACTTCGATAACGGTGTCTGTGTCGCTTCTTGCTGCATATATACATAATGAATCTCGTTGAGCGTTCCCCCCC